>JAKWBJ010000101.1:0-142500 GCA_023159175.1 Wohlfahrtia magnifica | reverse complement strand
AGTTTAATATACATACAATATTGTTACGTTTTAAGCTTTTTAAAACGTTTGAGTTCGTTTTTATTGCGTTAAAATAAAAGCACTATTTTTATTTTAGTTGTTTTACTATCTGTCTCTTTTTATAAATTCCACTGTACTTTAATACACTATGTCTTAATACACCAAATTCGCTTTTACAACACTTTTGATTTGCGCCTTACACAGACTTTACTTTTTGATAGCCAATTCAACTAACTAACTCTCCAGCCGCAATTCGCCGCCTTTTAAAGTGTTTCATCTTAGTTTAGAATGTTCTAGTACGGACATGAATCTTCGATTTTTTGTCCTTAATTCAAATGTTCTATGCACTTGGCAGCACTCTTAATTAGTGCAGATAATTTTAGAAGTTTTTGAGCCTTGGCATAAGCCAATACATTTTTTAGCTAAAAGCTCATAATAAGCTCTAACGTGGTGAATTTTGTTTTTAGCATTTTCATTTTCGTAACACTGCCTCCCGGTTAAGCCTGTTCGTCCCAAATAGGCTCATTATCCTTTTTCCCATAGCTCGCAAGTCGTTCTAAATGTACCACCTTCATTTTTGATAGCGGGCTATTATTCTTCTAGATTCGGTATACCACATCATTTAACCTTTTGACTACTTTGTAAGGTCCATACCAGTTAGTTTGCAGCTTGTGAGATAATCCTTTCTTACGCTGTGGGTTGTAGAGTAGAACCAGTTGTCCCTAATGGAAGTCCTTCGTATTTGCTGCACGATTATATCTGGCTTTCATTTTATCGCTGTTCGTCCCAATCTTTCTGATGCTCGCTTACTACTTTTTGCCAGTATTCCTTCAGGGTACGAGGAAGCGGCGTTGTTCGAGTCTTCTTTATACCGTATATCTCGCACATTTCTTTGAATATAGCAGACTCGAAATTTCTACTCTGATCGGAAAGTTGTTCTATTGGAACCCCATATCGGCATACCCAGTTGTTCACAAAAACATTTACAATTGTGTTCGCCTCTTGGTTTGGTATGGCATATACTTCCGGCCATTTGCTGAAATAATCCATCACGACGAGAACATAACGATTTCTGACATTACTAACAGGGAAAAGGCCACCTATCGCTATCCGCTCGAAGGGTACGCCCGAGTTATATTGTTGCAGCTGACCTCTTCTTCTTACTGGACCTTTAGCTGCAATACACTGGGTACAGTTTGCTATCTAGTCCTCCACTGCTTGCTAACATCCAACCCAATAAAAGCGTTTTTTTATTTTTTCCAGAGTATTTGTTACCCCAAGGTGTCCTCCACTGGCTCCATTATGGAACTCATTTAAGACTTCTTTCATTTTGGAGTAAGGCACCACTATTAGGTTAGATGAAATTTTGCCATCTGACTTTCCCAATGCCGATATAAGCACCCATTAATCAATTTCAAACTGTCCCATTGTGCTCAATACGCTTTTGTAAGAGGACCTACTGCTGATATTTCATTTCGGGTGGGTCATCTGTCCTCTTCTTTAGCTGATATAAACATTGAGAATGTTGGGTCACTCCTTTGCGCTTCTGACCAGTCTTCGTCTGCGTCTGTTTGCGTTAGCCGGATATCAATGATTGATTTCTTCCTCGGCTTTCACACAATGTTTACATTCCAAATTACAAGGCCGACGTGAGAGAGCATTAGCATTTCCGTGCTCTATGCCACTTTGGTATTCAATACTAAAATCATAAGCCTGGAGGCGTTCAATCCAACGTGCCAGTTGTCCTTCAGGGTTCTTAAATTGCAGTAGCCATCTCGGTGCGGAATAATCAGTTTTTAGTAGAAAATTTTGGCCATAGAGGTACTTATGGTAATGTTTCATGCATTCCAGCACTGCAACTAGCTCACGTCAAGTCACACAATAATTCCGTTCAGGCTTTGACAGCGTGCGGCTATAGTATCCTACGACTTTCTCCGTCACATTGACCACCTGTGAAAGTACACCACCAATACCATATCCACTGGCATCACTGTCAAGGATAAATTTTTCACCTGGGACCAGATATGCCAAAACCGGTGCTGCACACAATAGGTCTTTTAATGTCTGAAACGCCTTTTCTTCTGACTCACTCTAATGATACACCTTAGATTTCTTTTTGAGCTCATGTAAACTTGCTGCCACGCTCGCAAAATTAGGCACGAAGCGTCTGTAGTATATGCAGAGTCCCAAAAAGTAAATTATGAAGATTTTAGGGGCAAGGCCAGTCCTTTACTGCTCGTATGTTATCTTCATCCGTTGAAATGCCATATGCTGTAAATAGATGTCTCAAATATTTTACCTGTTTTTGGAACAATGCACATTTCTTCACGCTTAATTTTAGTCCAGGCATTGATATTCGTTGCAGAACTTCTGCTAGGTTTCTTCCAATGGAGTCCTTTTAGTACGCGCTCCATAAGCCGCTCGAATGTGGCCGGCGCATTGCAGAGCCCAAATGGCATAATTTTAAACTGCCACAAGCCGCCGTTCGCACTAAAAGCAGTTTTCTACTTATCTTTTTCTGCGATCTCTACCTGCCAATAGCTGCTTTGTAGATCCAATGTAGAGAACCACTTTGTTCCAGCTAACGTGTCGAGCGTATCGTCATTTCTTGGTAGCGGGTAGCTGTCCTTTTTAGTGACATCATTTAACTTCCTGTAGTCTACGCAGAATCTTGTACTACTATCTTTCTTTTTAAATAAGACTACAGGTGAGCTCCAAGGACTCGATGATGGTTCAATTACACTGCTCTTCTCCATTTCATTGACCAGCTTCTTAACCTCATTGCGCTTCGCCAGAGGTATACTTCTGGGTGCCTGTTTTATCGGTCTCGCTTCGCCAGTATTAATTTCATGTTTAACTATAGCTGTTCTACCTTGACTTTTCGTGGCGAATACGCAGGCGAACTTCTTTAGCAGCTTTTTGGCTTTATTCCTTCCTGAAGCTGCTAGACCAGCTACCCATTTCTCTACATTTTCATCAAATACCTGTTGGTCCTTGACTGCCATATTGGCAGGTTCCGGCAATTGTTCGCTGTTTATTACCACCTCTACTGGCACATCACAAGCGGTTGTCCTCACAATCTCTCTCCATTCGCGCCCATATCAATGATTCAGTCTGAGGTGGTAATTTTGGTCGTTTGACAGCAACTAATCTCTTAGCATACACTTGATGCTGGTATCCCATGTCAAGAGGTATATCTACGTTACGCCAACTCATTATATCTTGCCCTATATTCAAATTAATACCATGGACTATCATAAAATCGGCACCAATAATAACCTCGTCTACAATATCGTCGACAATAAAATATGGCTTACAGTAATGTTCGCTATAGTCACTTTCACCTCAATTTTTCCGTAGACGGTGGCAGACTCCCCAGTAGCTGTTCGTAGTCTGATATTATTAAGTTTCTCACACTTTTCCTTTACTACATCGGGTCTGATTATAGACTGTGTCGCACCGGTGTCTATAGTGAAGGTATACTGTCTGCCATTGATGTACCCTCACGCTGTAAGGTTGCTGTTATTTTTCGGTATCACTGATATGAAGCCCACGCTTGTGGGAGTTAGCTCTTACCCCTTAGTGCTAGCTCGTTTTAGTTTAACGGGGACTCTTTTGTTGTGTGATGGTATTTGGCCCGTTAATACACCAAATTCGCTTTTACAACACTTTTTACTTGCGCCTTACACAGACTTTACTTCTTGACAGTCAATTCAAAACTAACTATCTCACCAGCCGTAATTGCCGCCTTTTATAGTGTTTCATCTTAGTTTAGAATGTTCTAGTACGTACTTGAATCTTCGATTTCTCGCCGTTAATTCAAATGTTCTAAAATAGAACAAAAAGTAACCGATCCATGCACTTGGCAGCACTCTTAATTAGTGCAGATAATTTTAGAAGTTTTTAAGCCTTGACACAAGCCAATACCTTTTTTAGCTAAAGGCTCATAAGATCTGACGTGGTGAATTTTGTCTTTAGCATTTTTATTTTTGTAACAATATCATAATAAATAACAAGGTACGTCCTTAAACTAGAAACAAAAATAATTTAATCAGATTAAAAAACGTTAATTAGAAAATATAGAGCATTGAAAAGATGTCTGGTAGAATAGTGACAGTTAAACCACGTCAATCACAGAGGGTTAAGGAAGAACGATTAAAAAGTATATTAATTATAAAATTAAACGAGAATTTCTTTGAAAAATACTAACTGTGTTATTTTTAATAAGCTATTAATTTACCACATAACTTTCAAATAAAAAATATTAACAAATATATGCATGCAAGTACTTTGTTAATGTTTTAAATACGAAATTTGATCAAATAGACTTATAAAACGAATTGAGTCGATCACATCAACTAAAAAATAAAACGTTCTTTTTTCAAGTTTAATTTTAAAAAATTTTATTGCTTTTTTGCTTTTTGATAAAATCCTACGAAATTATTTATTTTATATGCCACAAATAATTAGATACTATTTAAAAATAAGTATTGGAATGCGCATATGTGAATGTAACTTTTGTGAACATGTTTTGTTAGTTGTTTGTTAATTGTTCGTATAAATCTTTAATTAAATTAATATATATGATAATCTTCAAAATAAACGAACGGTATAAACTGTTGGCATAGATGTAGTATATAATATAATAAAATGCTGTGTAAAATGAAAGTATGTAATTATATTTTAATAGTATTGATGCTCTAGATCACGTTTTCTTTTTTCAATTCAATTCAAATATATTTAAACAGCTAAAGGAACTTCTGCATTCGTAGTAAGTGCTTGTGAAACAACGACGACTGGATTAACTGTAACTGTTACGGTTTGTTGTTGTTCTGGTTGTTGTTTCTGGTCTACTGTTGTTACATTTTCGTGCTCTTTATCGGTTTCTTCATTTTCTTCGTTTATTTGAAGAATTTGCATTTGTACAACACGTTCAACAGGTTCTTCACAATGTTCATTAATTGCATGATTATGTCTTGCATTGCCACAGCCAACAACTGCATTATTTCCACAACCAGCAACTGAGCCATCATCATTATTAAAGCCTGAAGTTGCTGTTACTATGTTATTGAGTAGCGGTTGTTCAATCATATTATTTACTTCTTCATTCGTATCAATGTCATCAACAGATGTTTCGTTATTTAAAACTTCTGACATTGTATCATTTAATGGTACTGTTTTTAATACTTCTTCTGCATTATTAATATCAATATTCAAGTTTTCTTCATTATCACTTTCTTCGAGCTGCTCTAAGTTGTTTTGTTCATTGGAGGCATAACCATTTGTAATACTTCCACCTATTTTACGTTTTAAGGCAGTTATAATTTTTTCACCTACTTTACTATCGATTTCTGTGATTTTTTGTTGTAATTTTTTTTTAAACTCTACTGGCCATTTTCGATTCCATTGTTTAAATAATTTAATCTAAAATTAATAAATTATAATATATATATATATATATAATTATTATATATAAGACGAAAAAATAAATATAGCTTGGATTTAGACAGGACAAACTGATTGCAATGAATTCAATTGACAAATTTTTTTTTTGATTCTACTAAAAAATTGTATGTTCTTCATTATCTTATTTTATTCAACTTTTTTTTATTTAAGAAACACTTTCATTTTTTATTTGTAGTATTTTTTCTTTCCTTACCCTGCATTGAAATAATGACATTGGTCTTCCATTAAATTCAAGATCATTCGGTAAGCCATTCATGTTAATGGGAGTTGTGGCCGCCACTGCAAGTTCAACGTTATCATCATCCTCATTAGTGTGTGCATCCGTTATATAGTTTATTAATATGGGTACGAAATCATCACGTTGTAATTCGCTCCATTCATTAAACCATTGTACAATGTAACGAAATTCCCCATCAATTGTTAAATTGTTCATTGACATCTTTATTTGTCTTTTTTAATTAACGGAATTCAATCTAAAATAAGAGATTATGGTAGCAGTATACAGAAACATTAATTTGGTCATATAGATCAATTCTAACCGCATTAACACTGACAAAAAAATCCAGAGCTTCTTTGATTTTATTTTTATGAGATTATTTATTATACCATGTGCCAACAAAGGTTTTAGGTATATATTTTTATGTTAGATAATAAGTTCGTAGTCTTTTTACATTTTATTTTGTTTTACAAGGAATGTATATTTACGTAGACACACCACGTAGGAAAAGACCTCCTAAATTCGACGAAGAACTTCTCAAGACACTTTTCAAGGAAAACGGTCAACAAATAAGTCGTGGATTGGTTGTCAACAAATAAGTCGTGATTTTGTTCCTGTGCTATTAATTTTGTACGAACCACAAAGAATTTTGTACACAATTTAGATCATAATATACCGCATATTTTGGAATGCTTAACTAAAAACATGTTTTTTAAGCTATGACACTATTGAAGTAAATGAGCGATATATAAAATTAAATTCAAATAAATGCCTTTAAAATTATGAATGCTACAAAACACAATTCGTTATGATGCAGAATGACATGAATGCTAATTTAAACGCTCGCTAACGTGTTAAATGAAAGACTTGAAAAACGCTATGAACTTATAACACGAGTTTGTGCTGATATTTGCAACACATTAAAACTATAGTCTTAAATCTACTTTTATTACACCGGTCGATTTGAAAACTGGTACATCGTATGAGCACTTTTATCACCATACTTCAATACACAAGATCAATTCAATCGTATTTCCATCAAACATATCTAACTATTTTTAAAGATAGGTAGATAAAATAAAATTTTCAGAAAAAAAACTTGAATTACATTTCACATTTTATGACTGAAACAAATAAAATATAGATTGCTTCATAACTGATCAGACAAATTTCTCTAGTTTTATACTAATATTTGTAAAAGCCAATAATATTTTAGTATGCGATAGTTTTAAAACCTGACAATAACTGAAAATGTGTGGCGTACAAATTTTTAGATAAAAAAATTTATTTCTTGAGTAGATAGGGCAATAGGTAAACCATAGTTAAATAGGTAAAAGTTAGTAAATTAACGGGAAACAACTAAACTACAAACTGGTTTAGTCGCATTAAAACGACTCGTAGTTCAGATAGGTTGTTTTTGCCACATTACCTTGAATGCTGATATAAGTTGAAATTTAACTTTGATAAAATATGTGTAGCCATCAAACATCATTGTAAATGTCAGTCCAAAATTTTGCTAGCGTCCCTACGTAACAATTTTAATTTAAAAAAGTAGGATATTCTATAATCGGAGGCTTGACAGATAATAACTTATTAGATTTCATTTTTTATTGTGGGGTTTTTTAACCGATTTGTTTTCATAAATTTAGTAAGTCTAGCAATATTCTTATAGCACGATATTATTATAAAAGAATAAATTTATAGCATGCTATTATTTATTCACTTGCATCAATCCAAAATTTCTATCAGCTAAGAAATACATACGTATGTATGAATGAAAGTGTATTGCACATCAATATAAGACAGTAGTTTGTAAGTCAATAGAAAATAGGTACATATATATATATATATATATATATATATATATATATATATATATATATATATATATATATATATATATATATATATATTTCAATATTTATTAGAACTTCCTCTCAATGGAATTTATAACACTTTTGATAGAAAATTATTGTACGTCGGAGATGAATATGTCTGACAGTAAATTTTTTTTTAACAATTAAAACAACATTTCAATACAACTCAATAAGATAGATTAATTAACATTCATTAATTCAATACGTACTCTATTTACATACATATATACGACAAATCTATGTAGATTTGGTATTTTCTAGTCTCTTTTTTAACGGGAGTTTAAAATAAACTTTCCTTATACACACAATTCCAATGCGTCTTAACACCACGACATCCAGTAAACTAATGTCTTTAGCATTAACTTGTCTATTTGTTTACCCCTTAACAATGGGTATTTATGGTTTTCTTGTTGTTGTTTTTAATGCATTATTTTCCATTTATTTATTTATTGCAACTCTAGTCTTTTCTAAATCTGTAGTCCATTTGAATATTAACAAAAACAAAAATACCTCTACAATGTGGCTCTTTAAAAAGAACGACTGGTAAGACGAGAAAATTGTATAAGCCAATAACAAAAAATAAATACATACATACATACATACATACAACATATGCATTTTACGTCGCCAACTGAATTCATTCATACATCAGCGAACTGGAACTGCACTTGAATCCATTGCTCCAGCAATATGAAAAATTTGAAATTCAATTTTAACAATAAGTTGTACAGCTTATCATTTTCTAATTTTTTATTCCTCGTTTTTATTAAATTTTGTATTCATAATTTCTCTTGTTATATACTTACAAATGGATAAAATTGATGTTGGCTTGATATTGTAGTTTCTTGTTTTGATTATGATTTTATTTGTGTATTTTGTTTAATAAAAGATCTCTCTCCCTCTCTTTCTCACGATAATCATCAACACCTATCTTTTGCAAGTGCATTTATTTTTGGCAGCTTTTCTTGTTTACATTACAGCGGCTAATACTACAGTATAATTCGAAACTTATTTTTATCTTATGAAATGGTGCAATTAATTAAGAGTTGTGTATTTTTCGGCTCTTTTTTGCCTTTTTACCATGTGTTTACTGAAATAAAATCAAATTAATGTCCACAAGTAAAAACTAATTATATAAAATTTTTTTTTCAATTAATTGCCATTATTTCTTTTGCTAACAGTCAACTAAAAAATGCAAATATCCTTAAATTTGCCTCTTAGTAGCCCTGTTTTATTTACATCGTTTGTTGTGTGTTGTGACATAATGACAATGTGAGTTTTTTTTCTAGCTGTCAAAAACAATTTTCTTCATTTTTTTCTTTTGAAAAAAAATTTTAATCGAACGAAAGTCCGGAAATATTTTTTCGGATAATTTTGCTAATTATAAATCAAATAAGGTAAATTAAAGTTATCGCAATTCATAATATTATTCATACTATTTTCAAGCCTCCGATTTTCTTAAAACCAGACGCAAAAAAAGTGCAGCAGAAAATTGTTCATGCAAAAAAAACCTGAACTTGCAAAGAAAACGACAAAAAATATTTTTGGTGTTATTCTTATTTATTTATTTTTTATTTTTTTTTCGACGAAAAAGTCAATAGAGGTGGTGGCGGTAGAAGTTTAACAATCCTAAACAACAACAACCAGTATAGAAAGCCAATAAAAACCTTAAGCAATCAAGATTAAAAAAGAAAATTATAAAATAACAACGAATTTTTGCGTAAAAGGAGTGAGAATTATTCAATAAAACATATTTTTTTAAAAATAGTAACAACATGTCAGCTGTTCAAGTTGAAATGGAACAAAATAATAATGAGAACCAACAGAAAACATGTGATGCCGAGGGTGGTGATGGTGGCGGTCTCAACAGTGCCTGTAACAACACCAAGGTATCAACTGTGACGACAAATAGCACTTCAGGAATAACAGACGCCGGAAATACCGCTGCAACATCTACTACGGATGCCAATAAAGAGACCAATAATGCTCAGGATGAAAAAGTGATTTTAGCAGATAAATATAAAAATCAGGGAAATGATTATCTTAAAGGTATGTAACCATTTTGTATTTCTTTAATATTTACGTGCATTTTGCGTTTCTTTTTTTAATTTACATACTACCTACCTATCACAAGTTTTATTTTTTGGCATTCCTAATGATGCCTTACCCTAATGAAAATGTAGTTCTTATATCCAATGTGCATCAGTCTACGTTTATAATAAAGTTAATCATTCTTAATTGAAATTGGTATACGCTATTTTTAATTGTTTAAGATGTTTACAGCTTTATACCTTTGATACATTTTAATAAGATAAATTGAGTTTGACAGTAAAAATTTAATTTCAAATAAGACCGATTAGTCCATTCAAGGTTATTTCCTAAACTGAAATAAAATAATAAAATTTTCTAAAGATTATTGTTAAAGTTTACAGAATAGAATTTTTTTTTTAAGTTTGTACATCTGTTGTTGATAATCCCGCAAAATCTTAGCGCCATAGCTTGACATTTGCAAAAGCTACGTAGCCAAGAGTACATCTATATCTATTTGTGTTGGCGACTTTTTACAATTTTGACCGTGTTGTGGTCGCAAAAGACATGTTTTGCGAGGCTGAATACGATCCCATATTCATCCAAAGGACCAAAACTGGAGATGAGACATGGGCTTATGAGCACGACACTCAATTCAGACATCAGGCAAGTTAATGACATTTACCAAATGAGCCGAAAGCATTTTCAGTCAAAAAAGAAGGCGATGCTCACTGTTTTCATGGATTACAACGGTGTAGTGCATTATGAATTTTTGCCAGAAGGACAGACAGACAAACAGTATTATTTGGGCGTTACGAGACGTTAGCGTGAAGCAATTAGCCAAAAGAGATCAGAAAAATCGAATATAAAAAATGCAAATGTTAGGCCATGACTCTAAGATTTGGCGGCAATATCAACAACAGATGTACCAGCTTAACAAGAAAAAAAAATCAAGCTGAAATGATGAGACCGCCACACGTGGGTTATTCCGGAAACTTTTTGATCGAGGTAGTATAGTGGCCGCATATATAGATATTGCTTTCATGTCTACCATTATCCCTTGAACTTTTACAAATACCTAACTTGACATCTTTATAATTGACCATACTAGGAATAAATTAAGTTCAAATATTAAAATCCCCCTTACTATGTCTTGTTTAATAACATTTTTACAAAAATGGCTATTAAAAACAAAAATTTAGTAAAATTTTCGCCTAAATAATTTAATAGTACCAATTTCAGTAAAAATTCAAAGAATATATTGTTAATATTAATTAGCTCTAAGATCAAAACTATAACATGATATTGATGAACGTTAATTTACTCATTGAAAAAATACATATATAGAAAATTATAATTCAAAAAGACAAATACTCTTTCTGATGAGATTTCCTTAGCTGACTTGGAGTGACGATGAATACTGCCGGTGTTACACATTCTCTCACTGATATCGTTTCTTTAATAAATAATGATCATTAACTCTAGGTTCACAGGATGCGTCATTTTGACGCACTTCGATTTTTTTAATTAAAATTATAAAACTGTCCGCATACCAAAGTAATGTACAAAATATTATAGAAACAAAACGTTATATAAATATACATATAGGTACCACATATTTATTTATTTTTTTTTTTTTCTTATACCTTCTGTATGTTAGCTTTTTAAATGGTCGTTTTTCTTTAAGTATAATCATTTTTTAAAATTTGTATTTCTAATTAAAATTTTATAAAAAATAATTAAAGTTAACAGATCAAAGAGGGTTAAACTTCCGAATTCCAAATTAGGAAAGCCGTTCTAACATAATTCTATCAACAAAAAAAGGAGTTCATATTCGTTTCGAATTTTAAGAGCGAAAAATAATTTGTATTTTTCTATTTTATTTTATTTTTTTTTTTCTATTTTATTTTTACCCTATTATTTTTCAAAATATCGTTATTATTTTTTAAGTTTTCGTTCTGCTAGAATGTCTTTTAAACATAGTTCGTCGATTCGACGAAGAATAACCTTAATGTAGTAAAATGTAGAATAACCTTCCAGGGCTAAAATCATTGCAATTACTTATCAAATCACTCTACAAAAACAATACAATATAGTTTGTTTGAATAGTTTAAAAATTAATTTTTAAAAGATTATAAAACAAACACAACTAAAAAAAATCTGTTTGAAAAAAATCAAAGACCTATTTGAGTATAATATTTTATGAATGTCTATAATTTGGACTGAAAAAGGAAGCGATACAAAATTGCTTTCTTTTTTAATTTGTAATTTAATTTACAATAATTAGCAAATCTTTAAAAGTACAAAATAGCATTATGTCTGAACCCCGTTAAGTATCAAGATTACTATGCATTATAAAAAAGTTTGAATAGTAACTTTTTAAGTTTGAAACATTGATGAGACTTTGAAGTCATATCGTATGATACGCTTATTTTACTTAATCGTTAGTTGCGTTCGGCAAAATTATCAAATCATAAGTCTTTTGAAACTTTTTAAACACACAGAGTAAAAGGGTATATTAAAGTTTTAAATTAAGTTAATATTTTTTTATTTCAAAAACTTTTTATGCGATTTAAGACCACTTGCAAATTTGATTGTCAAAATATCGGAAATAGTTATTTAATCTATATCTTCCCAGCGCCCCATTCAAGGTGCACTTACATTTAGTTATAAAACATCTTGTTTTTTATTATTGATCGCAAATTCTTGTTGTTCATAATTTATTTAACATTGCCATACATTTTATCCTAGAGACTATTTGTTAAAATTCTTGCAACTTAGAGAATTCGGGACATCACGAGCTTCAAAAAAGAATAAGTAAATACATATATAAAGTTTTATGAAAAGTTAGACAAATATGTATAAATTGAAAAAAAATATTTTTGGATTTTCAAATATAAAAACCCAGCTTATGTGCAATGCCGTATTTAAGGTGCGTTGGGAATACAAGCCACCATTAAGATTGTTTTATATGTCAGGTTAAAAGTTGTCACGTCTAAACTAAAAATTTGCTAGAAATTAATTTTTTAACAACCCTGTGAAAATATAGTTATAGTAATTTTCCTTGGATACGTATCTGTCCATAGATGAGTTATAGGGACATATTAAAAAAAAAATAACGCACTAAACACATATCCATAGAAAACCTATCCGCTTTGGTTATAAGAACTGGTCACTTTGCACACGTTTAGGTTAACTTATCTGCCATCAACCATACCAAGGAGCAAAAACAATAAACACAAATTCAGCTTTAGTCACAGGCCGTTTTTAATGTTTTTAATTCTCTTCGTTTGTTGAACTAATTTAAGCAAATTGGCCATGACGCAGCTAGAACAATTCGAGCTAATAGACTAGAAGCAGGGTTTACATCGATCAACCTTTTTGTTATCAAATATATAACAATGTCATGTATGGAGTGTACAGACTGGATTAAAATTTTGAAAAATATAGAGTGGTTATTAAATTATGAGGCTGGTATTGGCAAATGATGATGATTTTAATTAATGTGTCTGCCTGTGTAAATACCAAGACGAAACGAAGATAAACTGCTAATGGCAATCACACAAAAGATACCTAATACGATAAGACTATATAATAAGAAATGGAGCACAAATATGAAGCCGCCAGTGCCATAAAAATACAAAGTTTAAATGCAGTAAGTTTAGAGTTGACTTGCATCGACAATGTTCTATAATTGTTCTTACACTGCTAAATGTAATTTTTATTTTTTTACGTTATAATATCTTATTTAGTTTATATGTATGTATGTATAAATAAGATGTGTTATATTAATAAATAAAACAGTTAGTACTTCATTCATTTGATTTTAAAGAAAAGGCTCTGTAAACATACCATATTTGTTATTTAATAAAAAAAAAACGCAACGCCCCTTTTAAGGTGCGGTTCCAAAACGCAGTCAATAATTAAAACAGAAAAATAATTTAAATATTTTTATTGGTTTCGAGAGGTACTTATCACAAATTTATAAAAAAAAAAATATTTCGATTTTGATCCTTGGGTTAGGATTGGGTTAAGAATTGATATTTTTACAATTATTATTTTAGTATTCTACGTTGAAATGTGATTTGGTCCTTATAGGAATATTTGCTATATACTAATCTTTTTCACAAAAGCAATAACTATATGTCTTTTTCCTTCATAACCTTTAAAAACAAAATAGAATATAAAAATGTTTATTTTTATTTATGTATATATATATTTTTTTTTGTGTTTATAGCTAAAGATTTCTCTAAAGCAATTGAAATGTACACCAAAGCTATAGAATTAGTACCAACTAATGCAATTTTCTATGCCAATCGTTCCTTGGCTCATTTAAGACAGGAAAGCTTTGGGTTTGCTTTAATGGATGGTATCGCTGCTGTTAAAGCAGATCCTACTTATCTTAAAGGATATTATCGTAGAGCGGCAGCTCATATGTCATTGGGTAAATTCAAACAGGCTCTTTCAGACTATGAATATGTAAGTATTTTTATTAAATTGCGCATTAAATATGTTCCAAAGCAAATATGATTTTTTTAAGGTTTCCAAATGCCGTCCTAATGATAAAGATGCAAAATTAAAATATACGGAATGTAATAAAATTGTAAAAATGAGAGCATTCGAAAGAGCTATTGCGGTCGATAAACCAGAAAAAACATTATCTGAAATGTTTAGAGATTTAGAAAATATTGGTATGATTTAAACAAAATAAGTCTATATATATTTACAAGGTTTGGTGTATATGTTTCCTTTTATCTAATAGCAATTGAAGATGATTATAAGGGACCTGCTTTAGAAGATGGTAAAGTTACTTTGAAATTTATGCTGGAACTTATGGAACATTACAAACAACAAAAGAAATTACATCGTAAATATGCCTATAAAGTAAATATAACAACCATTTTTATTTCAAACTATTACAGTTTAGGTTATTTTCGTATTATAGATTCTTTGCGATATTGATAGTTATATGCGTACACAACCTTCAATGGTTGATATAACTGTACCAGATGAATCTAAGTTTACAATTTGTGGTGATATTCACGGTCAGTTTTATGACCTTATGAATATTTTTGAAATTAACGGTTTACCTTCACCAACAAATCCATATTTGTTCAATGGAGATTTCGTAGATAGAGGCTCTTTTTCTGTTGAATGCATATTTACCTTATTTGGTTTTAAACTCTTATATCCTAATCATTTTTATTTATCTAGAGGTAAGTATTTTACATTCGTTTTGCCTACATGTTAATTGAGAATTTGTATATTAAGGTAATCACGAAAGTATCAATATGAATCAAATGTATGGCTTTACCGGCGAAGTGACTGCAAAATACACTAGTACTATGGCCGATATGTTTACACAAGTGTTTAACTGGTTGCCATTATGCCATTGCATTAATAAGAAAATCTTGGTTATGCATGGTGGTCTTTTCTCTAGTGAAAATGTTACACTAGATGACTTAAGACATATTGAACGTAACTGCCAACCACCAGAGGATGGTCTTATGTGTGAACTTTTGTGGTCCGATCCACAGCCTAGCTGCGGCAGAGGTCCATCAAAACGTGGTGTTGGCATACAATTTGGTCCTGATGTAACAGAAAAATTCTGTAAACACAACAATTTGGATTATGTTGTTCGCTCGCACGAAGTAAAAGATATGGGCTATGATGTAACACATGATGGAAAATGTATTACGGTATTTTCAGCTCCTAACTATTGGTAAGTTTATATTTAAAATAATAATAAATGAAAATATATTCAATTTCAAAAACTAAAAATTTTATATTTATTTAATTTTTATTTTAGTGACACAATGGGTAATTTGGGTGCTTTTATTACAATCAAAGGCAATGATTTAACACCAAAATTCAAGTCATTTGAATCAGTGGTAAGCAACTATTAAGATTAAATTACTATTTTAATTATTTAATTCTTACCGTTTTTCTATTTTTTAGCCTCACCCTGATGTTAAACCTATGGCTTATGCAAACCGACTTATGAGCTTATTGACGTAGTCATTTTTTTAATTATAATTCTTGCGGCTCTAATGTTTTCAATTTTTTAAGTAAAACAATATAAGCTAAACTCTTTTTACAAAACCAATATATATATATATATATATATATATATATATATATATATATATATATATATATATATATATATATATATATATATATATATATATATATATATATATATATATATATATATATATATATATATATATATATATATATATATGTATATATATATATATATATATATATATATATATATATATATGTATTTAAATATATAAAAAGAAAAAAAACAAAGATACAAAATCCGATTCAATTTGATAACAAATAATGACTTGAATAACGATATATTAAGAAAATAAAAAGAAAACCATCAGCAATAACTGTAAACTAATTCAATATATACAACAAAGCAAGTTTAATTAAATGAATATAAATAAAAGAACACAAGAAAACCAAATGAAACTTTTCACTCACTATCTGGACTAATTTATATTTTTACTATTTTATTTAATGTATAAAACTACATTTTTATGAAAATTTGTTTTCAATATACATTTTATTTTATTGTTTAAATTTGCTTTTTTCAAAAATACTTTTATTGCCATTTCTTGTATTTGAAATAATATTTCTACAATATAATTTTAAATTTATTCCTCTCTTAATAAAAATACATATATAGAAAATTTTAAGAAGTTTACTTTATTAAAATTCTGTGTTTTTTTTTTTCTAAAGTTAATGTATGGTTCTAAATCTAAAATATTTTTTATTTCAAGTTACGTTACGCCATTCTATAAAGGATATTAAAACAATTTGCCTATCATTTTCAATAACTACCAATAGGTATGAAATTAAATACATACATTCATCATATACGAAAGAAGAAGGAAAAAGACAAAAACAAAACTTTTAATAAGTACATTCGAAAAACAAAATATATTATGTGTAAAAACTTGAACATAGAGCAATTACTAAATGTAACAAAATAAAGTAGGAAAGGACAAAAAAAATAATGATTTTTATGAAACTATAATAAACGTGTTATTTCTTTCTTTATACTGTTTGCGGAAACGAAAACAGCCGTTTGTGCGATTTTCTGCATTCCGTTTTGTTTCGAATGTGTATATTCTGCATTACGAATATACATACCTTTCGTTTTTCTAAGTTGTTCAATCCTATTTTGAATTTCGAATACGTTTTTAAATTCAGCTAATCAACGATGATTCGAATAAATAAGAAAGGCAAAAGTTTATGATTAAAAAAATACATAAAAAAGTACAAATAACTAATTTTTAAGATTTGGAATTCTACAAAATTTTCTTATCAAATTCTGAATATTTTAAAGTAACAAAATAGTAGTAATAACAAAGCTTTCCGAATTTCTTTTATCCTTAACCCTAAAAATTTGTATGCCGAGGTCAGTTGTGACTGGGAACTTTCTGGTATCAAAATATTAGAAGAACTTTCATTACTTATTCACAAATTGGCCTGCAGTAGACCGCATTGGGCGCCTTATATTTGACGCACAGCTCCATAATCTTATACTTTGCAACTTGAATTATTAAATGCTTTTTTTAAATTTCTTGTTACACACATATGTGGACAAAAATAATTTTTCTCTTTCTTACGGTGTAAATAATAACATAAGGGAAATATTTAAAGTTATGCAAATTAAATAAAGCAGATTGCAGCATTCCACATATCTTTATTTGCACTGCAATTTAATTGGTGTATGTGAAGGACACCAATTTACATAAATCGAGTGTTGAGAAAAATAAATTAGGTTCCGAATCGATTAATTCACTCGTATTTTGCATTTCAATTGCGTCTCCGCATTCAGTTACTTTACGATCGAAAATTGGTATTCCAAGAAAAAATGAATCGAAAAAAGATTGTAATGTTGTCAAAAGATATAGAAAAATAAGCAAACTGCAATAAAAACGCAAAATGTACTGCATACGCAAAGGGGTTTAATAAGAAAGCATTTATTTTTGTTTGTATTTGTCATGCAAATGGACAAGTATAAGATTAATTTTGTATAAAAATTTTTAAATTTTGTATATTTTTATTTTATATTTAGTAAAAATAAATAATATAATAAAAAATGTTAGTCAAACAATACATTCTGGACTAAAAAACAAAAACTGAAAGATTCTCCGTCACAACTTTAACAACATAGAAAAACGTATCTACGATCGTAATGCAGAATACATACAATCGAAAGAAAATGATCGGAATCGAATCTCGAAATAAAAAATTTGCTAAACAGAGAAATTTTGATTCGAGTCGAAACGCAGAATAGGGGTAATACGTTTGAAGCGCATATAAGTAAAGATCAAAAATAAAGAGAGAGGATACAAAGTCTCTTAACACCTTCTGTAGCATACTTGATGGTCTTCCTTTTAGCTATAGGTGGAACTCCGTTGATGAACGGACGACAAAAAAATCAGTTATTTTAAAACTGTATTGTGTAATTCTAGTCTATTGGGTTTTGTCAAGGCTGTGAATGTGCCACCCTAGTAATGTCATACTTAATTTGTGTTATTAACAGTATTACCAATTGCGTATTGATTCGTGTGGATCGGATGTTGTAGTAAGAACAGGAACATTCGGAAGTATATACAATACCGAGCATAAAAAATGCGACGCTATATAATTCATATAATATTCATCAATGAACCCCCAACACGTTTCATTGTGGGTAGCTGATACCTGGGCAAAAATCTCTTATTTAGTGGTCGGCGAATATAATTTATTCCATCGAAGCCGAATAAATTAAATTTGCGTTCACCGCTACAAAGCCAAATCTTCTGTTGTCCAGTTTAAGTAACGCTCTGCAAAATCAGGACGCCTTCTCTTATTAGTGGCTTTTTGCAAGGAGGTCCGGCAAATAAGTTGACTTCATTAAATCTGCATCTAGCGGTACGCTAAATAGGACGCCTATTTGTGTTTTTGCGTAATTAGCAACAACTACTGCCGTCTTTCGTGGATCAATTTTTATTGGCCTTAGTATTTCTTGGTCATGACGGGAAGTATTAATTCGTTGGTGACGACTTCCTGGTTTTCTGTCTACACTTCCAGAAGAGTGTCATTTTGAGATAATTCGACTAACAGTTGATTTGTGTGTTCCGAATAGGACTTGCTGAATTTTGAACTGTGAACTTTGCTATCGTTGGATAATAACTCTTTCTTGAAAAATACAAAAAACTTTCACAATGAGTCTATTTTTTTAAATAAATGATATGATTTGCTTACTTTAACAGCACGTTGCATTTTTTGCGTGCACAAAATGTTCGCTTTTTATAACACTGGTCTACAGCAAAAAACGCCTTTAAATAAAACTATGTGGAATACGTTATTTTGCACAAGCAAACAAATTTCAAGTTTTGTTTTTAATGTATTTTTCTATTAAATAGTTATGCCTATTCATTCTTTCCAGCTCTTTCTTTTTCAATACTGTTAGTTTTCTACTGTCTCTTTTAAATATCTACTATTTTCTTTTAATTTTCCGTTAATTCTTTTAATTTGTACTTCTATTGGTAAAATGATTGGCTTTCATACCCACAATATCTGCAAATGGCAACCAAAGAAAAAAATTAAATCACAGAGCCGTTTTCAAAAGAATATTGTTACGATTTAATCTTTTTTAAACGTTTAGTTCGTTTAAATTGCGTTAAAATAAAATTAACACCACTTTGTTGTTGTTTACAGTTTTATTTCCTCACTTTATCTTTTATATAGTTTATCTTAAAACAACTTAATATTCGTTTATACAATTCTTTTATTTCCGCTTAAACATGATTTTACTTTATGACAGCAAAATGAAAACTACTGACTCTAAACGCAATGCGTTATCTTTTATAGCATTTCATTATCAATTTCGAATATTCTTGTAGTTGCTACAAGCAGGGCTGTCAGATGAAATTTGTAGAAAATCATACATTTTCCGATAAATTTTAAAAATATCGTCATTTAAGCTTCAGAAAATCTTCAAAAAACAAAATTTTTTAGTAAATATTTTCAGTTTTTTTACAGTACCTATAAAAATAACACATTTTTAATGCGTTCTAAAAGCTATTTAGGAATGAATACCTCTCATTTGCCAAATCGACTCATTCAATTTTAGAATATTGTTAGATAGTAGTGTATTGACTCAAAATTATATCATATTCAAAACAATAGTAACTTTTAATAATAGTAACTTTTAATAACACTAAACGACAAAATTATTTATAATTTCAGTAATAGCTTTATAAAAGTTTTAAAACTATTTTTTGATTTTTTTAATTGCTTTCTTTAAAATTTAATTTTTTCACTTTCAATTCTTTTCACAAATATTTTTATATATTAATTATTTAATTGAATAAATCATAAAAAAAGTTTTTAGTTTAAAAAAATTATGCTCATATTTCTTTATCTTTATTAACATTGATCACCAGCAAAAATCATAAGAAGAAAGCTAGTTGTCTCAACCAAAATGAGTAATTAATACTTTTAGAGCTGACAATTGTTCATACAGAGAAAATCGTCATTTTAGAGGCAAAACACGTCAATCGTCATTTTGCCAGAATTTTGTTAAAAAATCGTCAAATCTGGCAGTTGGCTGGCCACAAATTTCTATTTATCTACGGTAAATTCAAATAGTGTAATACCATAATACACCAAAAAAGAATCGTACTGGCAACACCATTAAACATCCAGATAATTATGGCAATTATAAAGCCTTGACACAAACCAATAGAGTTTATAGCTAAAATCTCACAATAAGTCCCTGATGTGGTGAATTTTCTCTTCAGCATTTTTATTTTCGGAACAATACACAATATACGATGTGTACAAAATTCGAAGTCTTTCTTTAAAATTGCTATTTTTAATTGTGTTTCAATAAAATGGTCAATTTTAAGACAAAAATGAATAAAGGAATTTTTTATTAAAGCTGTTTAGAATATTCTACACGACACAGTGTTTGCAAAATTAAGCTTGTGATTTGAAATCGATACTAAAAAGTTGACCGATTAATTGAGTGATTTGGAATTGACACTAAAAGGTTGACCGATTTAAAATCACGTAATTTAAAAATTTTTGTACACGGAATATCGTTTCGATGATTTGAAATCACTTCAAAAAAAAGTGACGTCCAGAACATTCCTTATAACACTGGTCTACGGCAAAAAACGCCTTTAATAAAACTATATGATGCGCTGAATTCAAATCCGTTTTCAGTTTTTTTCCCTCGGGCTACAATTTTTTTTTTTATGGACCATATATATTAGTTATGTCAATATTCATCATAACTTGAAAACGACCGATTTTAATGCATTTACAACCAAATGCTTAGGAACAAAATTTCCTATAAATCACCTGAATACCATTTTTTTGTATTTTCAACAGTTTTGCAGTTATTTACAACTTTACTGCGAAAAAATTTTTTCGCCCAAAATCGGTGCAATTTTTTTTTTTTTTTTTTTGTTCAAAAAATCATAAAAAAATTTTCAGAACGAAAATTTCAGATGTTAAGCCCTTAAATTAAAGCTTAAAATGTTGAGAATAAAATAAGCCATAAATCATGAAAATCGGTTGCCTATTGCTGATTTTACTCAAAATTAAATGCGGGTAACAAATTTTGACCAAAATTAGCGAAAAAATGTTTTCGTGCAAAATTACTACTTCAGTCTATGGAGAAAACCTCATTTTATAAACCAGTCTGACCTGAATGATCTTGTGCGATGACTTAGTACGCTCAAAATCAAAGTCAGAACTTCTTACGTCAAGCTTACAGCAATGGAATTTGTTAGATAAGGACACGAAAATCTCATATTTTCGATATATACAAGAAGATTTTCTGGCCTATTTTAGCAAAGATGTCGATTTAGAATTTTGTGATATTTTCGGGGGACTCTTACGATGCCTTGGTTTCCCTGAAAAGTCTGGGAAATGGCGACTCTTTATTGATTCATCAAAGACTAGCTTAAAAGCAGTTTTACTTCACAATGGCAATAAATATCCATCCGTTCCGTTAGCGCATGCAACAAACGTGAGAGAAAACTGTGCAAATATGAAGTTATTAATAAATAAAATTAAATATTCACAGTACACGTGGAACATTTTTGCTGATTTGAAAGTTATAGCTGTGCTTACTGGACTACAACGAGGAACGGAATAGTCGTGCAAGAGATAAATACTACGAAGTAAAAAATTGGCCACAAAGAACGAGCTTAATTCATGGAAAAAAGAGTGTGTCTGAAGAACCCTTAGTTAAAAATATATATTACTATACATATATACTATAAAGCTGGGTATAATGAAAAACTTTGTGAAAGCACTAAATAAGGATACTAAACGATTTCAATACCTTAAAACCAAATTCCCTCGAATCAGCGACGCAAAACTAAAAGTAGGAGTCTTTGTAGGTCCACAAATAAGAGAGCTTATCAAGGACGCAACTTTTAGTATGAAATTGAATCAAACAGAAAAAAGAGCATGAATGGATTTTGGATATGTGTGTCACAATTTTTAGGGAAATAAAAAAGCCGAAAACTACAAGGAAACCGTTCAAAAACTGATTTGTGCCTATAAAGCTCTTAAATGCAAAATATCGCTTAAAATTAATTTTTTGGACTCACACTTGCACTCATTTTTTTTTTCTGAAAATTTTGGTGCAGTATCTGATGAACGTGGTGAAAGATTTCATCATGTTGCGTATACAAAGGCGATACAATGGAAAATTGTCAGAAAGAATGCTTTCAGATTTTTGTTGGTCGATCCGACGAGAAACTCCAACTAAAAATATTAAAAGAAGGAAAAAAACTAGATGAAGAAAAAAAAATAAACTTTTTTATAGGAAACATACATATGGTATATGTTTTCTTTCATTATGTTTGTGTTGCCTAATAATGTATTAAAAATATTTTGTCGAAGTTATGTACTTCCATTTATAGGTTACATATCTGGCTTTAATTTAAATCCATAAATGTAAAAATTATATTTCAATAACTTTTGTATAACTTTTTGGAGATGAAAGAAAAAAAAATCCCCTAATTTTGCAAGAAAACATTTTTTCGCTAATTTTCAAAGTTAGGTACTTTCATTTAATTTTGAATAAAATCAGCAATGGCTAACAGATTTTCATGATTTAAAGCTTATTTTATTCTTAGCTTATTTTAACCTTTAATTTAAGGGCTTAACATCTACAATTTTCATTCTGAAAAATGAAAAATTTTTTATGGCTTTTTGAACAAAAAAAAAATTGCTCTAATTATGCGCGAAAAGCCTTTTTTTCGAAGTTAAGTTGTGAATAACTCCGAAACTGTTAAAAATACAAAAAATTGTGTTAGGATGATTTATAGATAATTTTGTTCCCAAACGTTTGGTTTTAACTGCATTAAAATCGGTCAAGTATTCTTCAAGTTATAATGAAATATATTGAAATAACTACCATATTTTTGGCGAAAAATGTGCCACGCCCATAAAAAAAATGAGTCCGATCGAACAAAACTGAAAACGGATTTGAATTCAGCGCATCAAAATCATTATATTTCATATAATTTTATTTAAAGGCGAGAAAATTTTTTGTTTTTTTGTAGACCAGTGTAATTAATTATATCAATAATTTCGGCCTAAAAAACAAAAATCAAAACAATCGCCGTCACAAATTTAACAACTTAGAAAAACGTACGTATGTAGCTAAGATCGTTATGCAGAAAGAAAAGTCTAATAAAAAATTTATTTATTAGTCAGTTATACCCAGCAATTCTTTCCAAATATAATTTTTTCTCATATGCGAAAACCACGTGATGTCACTTAGTAATTTGGGCCATGAGAGTGTAGCAAAAGTTGTAAAGTTTTTTTTTTTGCGAGATTAGGCTTTGCATTTAATCACAGTTTTTCATAATAGTAATTACGATTAAAAAAAGCCGTTAATCACAGTTTATTTAAAACAAAACATAAAATTTATAATTCTTTAATTAACAAAACAAAAGCATTATATAGTTACTAGTGTATATAGCGCCTGACACAATCAACCGCATTCTAGCATCTAATATTTATTTCTTTTCATTTACAATTTTTCATACAAAATTTTCTTCAAATAGATTTCAAACACATTTCTTATATAAAGAGTGTCCAAAATTGAGGTATCATTTTAATTTTAATAAAAAAATATACTTTTTTCAGATGTTAAAAATATTTTTATTTTAGTTTAATACAAATACGTTCCGGTTAAAAATGACAGGTAACTACGGTCAAGTAACCACCCCCAATGGATCGGCAGGCTCCAAATTTTTTACCAAAATTATCAATCACGTTTTTCAATAAACTGTTGTCAATTGTTAATGTCTGCTTGATAATGTTGGTTTTAAGCTCTTGAACAATTGTGGGATTATTGCTGTACACTTTCGATTTCAAAAAATCCCATAAATAAGTCTAAAGGTGTGAAATCGCACGATCTTGGTGACCAATTTATTCCCCATCTACGAGAAATAATGCGATTTTCGAACTTTTCGTTCAAAAGATCCAATGTTTCTCTTGCTGTGTCACAAGTTGTAAAATCCTGTTGAAACCACATATTCTCTACGTCTAAATCATCAATTTTCCGCCACAAAAAGCTTCGGATCATCTCCGTGTAGCGATTTTCATTGATCGTAATCGTATTTCCATTTTCATTTTAAAAAAATATGGTCCGATGAATCCTCCGTACCACAAAACACACTAAACTGTAACATTTTGTTGATGTAATGGTTGCTCTAAGATAACTCTTCACCCCTAATGTGCCAATTCTGCTTGTTGGGCTTCGTCGGTGAAGATTATTTTGTTAAAAAAATTACCTAATTACATCCTGAAAATTTTTGCCATTTTAAAAAAATGTTTTAATAATAAAAACACGTTATTCTTTCGTCTAACTTTCTACATTAACTAACTGGAATGTATTTAGAATCTGAAAATAAAAATTTAAAAAATTAGAAGTAGAAAAAAATGGCAGCGAAATTAAAATTATACCTCAATTTTGGACACCCTTTACATAAGCCTAAAACCTTTATATATAAAAATCAATGTATGTATGTAAGTAAGTATGTATTGTTACGTTTAAATTGCGTTAAAATAAAATAAACACCCCTTTATTTTGTTGTTTTACAGTTTTTATTTTACTACATAATAACTTTTATACTGTTTGTCTTAATACAACACTTAATATTCGTTATACAACACTTTTATTTCCACTTTAACACGTCTTTATCTTACGACAGCCAAACGACAAATTTATTTATTTTAAAAGTAAATTGATTGGAGTCTATACATAGACATTTTAAGGTCATATCTGAATTGGTTCAGATAATATTTAACATTATAATTATATAATTTCTTGTGAGAATCATTATGTGATATCTCCCCCACATGAAATTTAAATGCAATAGAAGATAGAGGGGCTGTGATAGTGTGGGAAACAATATCCTACTATGCAGATAACTATAATAGAGTTTCGAAAACGACTAAAACGAAAACCTATTTGGGAATCCATACAGTCCGATCTTTTAAATCGCGGATTCAGGGCCAAAAACATGACGCCCTTGAATGACCACCTTATTTGCCCAGCCTAAATACAATCAAAACCGTATGGAGATGGGTGACTAGGAAAGTGTAGGAGTTCGGAAGACAATATGACACAAAAATAAATTTAATGGAAGGAGTCAAACACACTTGGTTAACCATTTCGTTGAATTATATTGAAAAACTTTACAATTCAATCAATTTTTCTAAAAAAAATTAATTAAAATACTAACTTAAATTGTACAGCAGTCATTCTTGTTTTATTTTAAAGGTTATTGATTGGAGACTACTACATAGAAGGTCATATCTCAATTGGTTCAGATAATATTTAACATTAACCGTCAGTAAAAGAGGGGGCGTTATCCTGATGACGCGCAGTGTATATTACAGCCTTTACGTAGGCATCATATTCGATTTGATTTATTTAATTTAATTCATTAAAATTACAGCTGAATACAACAAGCAAAACTGATATGAGAATTATACTGCTTTAAGGTAATGCTCGTATCTATTTTCAGTTTAAAAATCAGGATAAACGTATTGCAATTATAATACATACCTATGTACAACGTTTGTTTTGTTTCGATATAATCTTGTAGTTAATTAATTAAATTGGTCCAAATATAAGTCACTTAACAAAAAGTATCAATATTCTGTCCATGCCATGATATGAGTACTAGATTTTCATTATATGCTGCCATAATTGATACTAAATACTATATTATGGGCTTTCTCACTATGGACCGGAAAAATTATAGTTTTAAGTTATTTGTTTAATTTGTTAAATATGCTGTGTACGTATGTACATACATACATACACACTCGTATATAAAATCAACTTTATCAAAAATGTTAATCACAATAACATATACAAAACTAATCAAATTAAATTTCTAATTTTAAGTCAGAAACATAAAAAATTTCTTAAAAAAAATTTATACATTTCTTTAAAAAATCGTAATTTTTGTTTTCCAAAATTCGTGCAAAATTTTCAGTTAAAAATTTTTAAAAATTATCAATTAGAAAAAAATAAAAAAAAAAACGTTTTTCTTGTTAATTTGTAATCCTTTTATTTGGCAACAAAAATTTATATGTGAAACTGATGCTACTGATGCTCTAAATAAATATTTTTAAGCAAAACCACAGCAGAATGAGGTATTTAGTGTTAAATAAACACGGGTAAGGATTATTTCATTTGCTATTTTTTAGTCGAGAAGTATGCGTTGGAGTAGATCCAGATGAAGAAGTACTTGTGCGTAGAAGATCGCGACCTTCACGTGGGGATGAAGGTGGAATCGAACAAGGTAAAACGACTTAATATTTCTTATATATTAATACTAATAAATAAAATATCCTTAGCTGTCGAAGCTCTAGAAGCGGCAGCAGCTGGTGCTTCTAATGCTGCAGTAAGACTCTTTTCGATGGAAAATTTACCGAATGAATTTTTAGAAGAATATGACGAGCCGTCATTTCATGATATTCCTGCAAATGCATCATTTGAAGAAGTTATGTGTATACTTGCATCTCCCCCTCGTCCACCAACTCCTAGGGAAAAATTATGTGAGTTAAAAGCTGAGGTGGTTAAGGTCGTTAGCGAAGTTGAGCTTGGGAAACCATCTGGACCTCCCCCACTACCTGAAGGTATCTATGATATACCACCGCCTCCAAAAAACCCAAAAGATGTGGCGGCTCTAATAAAGAGAGCACAAGCTATAGCAAGACTTAAGGCCTACGAAGATGCAGTAGCCGCTGCAAATGCTTCGAAAGGTGCAGTTAAGAAAGTCGTAAAAGGTGCAGGTGCAGTAAAGAAACCAGGTCCTCAAAAGTCTGCACCAAGACAACAAAAAGCTACACTAGGGCAACAAAAAGCTGCACCTGGTCAACAAAAAGCTGCACCTGGCCAGCAAAAAGCTGCACCAGGACAACAAAAAGCTGCACCAGGACAACAAAAAGCTGCACCAGGACAACAAAAAGCTGCACCAGGACAACAAAAACCTGCATCAGGACAACAAAAACTTAAAAGACCTCCAATGTTACTAAAAAAACCTGCTATACAAGTACAAAAGGCTACTCCAGCAGCAAAAATACCTGCAAAAGGACTAAAAAGACCAGCACAACTTCTAAAAAAACCTACACCAGCACAACCGAAACCTTCACTAGGAGTAAAAAAATCCGCAGCTGGATTACAAAAACCTACACCAGGAGCAAAAACACCTGCAGTTTCAAAAACACCTGCAGTGCAAAAACCATTGCCAAAAACTGCAGCAGCGTCAAAATCGATTAAAAAAGGTGCTACAGGAAAATATGGAATACAAGGGATCAAAAAGGCAGCAGATCTTCCTCCACAGCATCCTCCTGGTTATGTTCCAGAAGAGTGGGCTGCGGCTGTATTACGAACACGAAAATTGGCTGGTCTAAAGACGACTAATCCTAAGCTACTTCCAAAACCTAAGCCGAAAACACCTCCTCCAGCTCCGGTGATGTCTCCCGTTAGAACGCCGTCTCCAGTAAAAACACCAGAACCACCAACATTTGAGAGCGTTATGAAACGAGCAGCTGAAATAAGAGCCAAAACCGATATAAAATCAGCTAAAAAAGCTCTGGAGGAAGCTGACCAAATGTCACCTCTTTCATATATATTACAAGACTTTGAAGATTTCGAAGAATTGGAGGAACTATATGGTGCTACACCTGGACCATGCGTTGAAGTTGAAGTTGAAGAATCTCCAGTCGATTTAGAAAATCGTATTGCTGTGCTAAGACGGCAACTTGTACTTTCCCCACCTCAGGCAGAAGAATTTGATCCAGATATTGCTGAATTTGAAGCCTTAGAACAAATATGCGAAGACATAGATGCCGAACGCCCTGTTCCTATGCGACCATCATCGCCACGAGCTCGTACCCCTTCAAGATCTCAAACACCAGAACGACGAAAAGAACAATTTAGCACATCTATTGATGATTTTGAGGCCTTAGAAAAATTATGCGAAGCAGTGGGTTACGAAGAGGAACAACGACAACCTTTAGAGTCACCTAGGCCGTATCAACGTCCCGCACCAGAATTTGCGACACCACCAAAATTACCACGTGAACTGTGGAATTTGCTAGTTCCTAAATTTAGGGATAAGTTTCTTGAAGGTATAGAAATGCCTGAATTCAGGTTAAGCGATGTATCCGAGTATGCATTTTCTGAACAAGCTGTGATAGATGCTGGTGGATTCCACAGAGATGAGTCCATGCCAGACTTGGATGTAGAACTTTCTTTAAGTATAAATGATGTAGTCTGTCCTATTGCGAGTAGCCCTGCACCAATTGAAGAACCCGTCTGCCCCAGCCCTGCTCCAGTTGAGGAACCCGTCTCTCCTACGCGGCCATCATCGCCACGACGGACGAGGCCTACGCCACAGTTTGGCACACCACCACGATTACCTCGATCTCCCAGAGCATTTGACGATGCTTTTCTTGAAAATATAAATATGCCAGAGTTCAGGTTAAGTGACGTACCTGAATATGCATTTACTGATCCAGCTTTAGAAGATGCTGGATTTAATATCGGAGATGTTTCTATGCCAAATCTAGATGAATCTCTTTCTTTTCGTGAATATGGTGTAGAAGATGTATCATCGCCTGAACTTTGTGATTTATCAATTTCTGATACAGATTTAGCTTTGGAACCTGATTTTCCTTTAGAATCTTCGGGTGATTCTATAGAACTGATTGAAGAGCCGCAACCACAACAGGCTGGATTTTTAGCAGCAATGGTAAATGCAGTGGTTGATAAAGTCAGAAATATATTTTCCCCTGCAAAATCGAAAGATGATCAGCTTCAAGAGGAAGGAGAGGATGAGCTTAATTTGGACACATCGTTACCAAATATGTTCGAACCTACCCCTCCGCCACAACCACCATCACCCAAACAAGTTGCTGAAAAACAAAAATCTCCTGAAGGTCCAATTGTAATCCCACCGCCTCCGAAAAATCCCAAGGATTACAAGGCAATAGTAAAGAGAGCACAAGCAATTCAAAAGAAAAAAGCACAGGAAGCCGCTGCTGCACCTCCTCCTCCACCTCCAGTGAAAGAAAAAAAGCGAAAGCGAGAAATTAAGTCCACTATTCCAAAAGCAGCTCCACGGCCAGGTAAAAAAGCACCGCCAGGTAAAAAAGCTGTTCCAAAAAAGGAGAAAGAAGAAAAAGTTTATCCACCGGGAGAATACTCACCATCTGCCATTAAAGCAGTTGCTAGAGCAAGGGCTTTGGCAGGTTTAAAAAATGTTACAGATTTATTAAATCCAGAACGAGTTGCTGCGAGAGAAGCGGCTAAAGCTGCTGAAGCCGAAGAATTGGCCGCAATAGAGAGATTACCATGGCCCGCACAACGTCTTAGAAAAAAAATGGAGTTCATGTTGAAGAAGCGGGGACCTACTTTAAATTTGCCACGACCGTCTATTGAGGTGTTGGGAAAATTGGAAGCTATTCGTGCAACTTTGCCTGTACCTCCAAAAAAATGGCGTCCCGCTAGAAGATACAGAGCCGATCGTCGGCTAAGAAAGAAAGAAAGAGTCTTTAGGAAAGAATTTGGTCGCATTTTAGTACCTACTGAAAGAACGCAGAAGAAAAAGGGCTGGAAACAACTTGATGTATTATCTCCTATTATTGAATCACCTAGACGACCAGTACAACACTTGGCATTTTCTCCTATAAGAGCTCAGGAAAGTCGAATGCGATTAGAATATATTAGACAAGAGGCGGCAAGACGAATTTCAGAAACTATAAGGGCTGCAGAAGAAGCCCAAGCAGAAATATCCCTTGAACCTCCACCACAAACTCCACCACGTCAAGTTTTAAGAGATGTTAGATCTCCAGATTTGCCTGCACCTGGGCAAATTCCAAGGCTACTTCCTCCGGATATTCCAAATTTACGATTACGAGATGAGCAGCAGCCCCAGCAAGGAGCTATGGCACTTCCGCAAAGCCCCAGAAGTCCACGAACAGAAGAGACTAGGCGAGAAAGGGTAGTTGTTCAAATCGGTCCAAACGGTGGTGAGGAAACAATAAAGGAGGTAGTTACTGAAAACTCTACAATTGAAAATGGTGAAGTGCATACATCAACAAAAAAAGTAACTACTAAAACTGATGAATTTGGAAATGTAACATGTCATGTAGAAGAAGGAAAAGGAACGTCAGGTGAAGAAGAAGTCATGCCAGAAAATTTGGCTGATATAGAGCCGCCAGAGTTCTTGGATTTACCAGCACCTGGAGATCCATCGGTTCCTACACCAGCAGAGATAATAGATAGGATTCGAGCAAAGGTTCAAGAAAGGCTAGAATCCGCGATACCTGATGTACCACAATCTCCTACTCCACCTTCACCGGCTCAGATAGACTTACCAGAAGTTGTAACTGACGAGGAGTTGTCTGAAATTGAAACACCAGAATTTGAAGTGACACCTCCAAGAGTTTCTCCACAAAAAGTTTTATCTCCTGTTGAAAAAGATAGTCGTATGTACGCTTATGGAGAAAGGCCGCCATCAACTCCACCACCACCTGCAGTTTGTACTCCAGTTAAAAAAATTACACCGCCACCACCTGAACCTGTACAGCATGTTAGTCCATCGCCAAAACCAAAGTCTCCAGAACAAATTGTTATTCCTCCACATCCTAAAAATCCTAAAGATTATATAGCAATCGTAAAACGAGCTCAAGCAATTTATAAGCTAAAGAAGCAACAAGAGGCACTTATGCCTAAAGCTGCTACACCACCAGCACCAACTACTCGCAAAACCGGTAGAGTTCCAATATCTCGTTGGGTTGGACCTCCCCCAAAAGATCCAAAGAAGAAAAAACGCAAGAGGTTGGTTATGAAAAAGCGTGTCCCTAAAATATCTCCGAAACAAGAGGTCATGCAAGCAGATGAAGAGGAGGATGGAGAGATTCCGGATGAACCTCCAGAACTACCACAAGCATATAGAGACGCTGTAGCGCGGGCAAGATTGTTACGTGGTCTTAAAAATAAAACAGCAGCGCTTAACCCCGAAGTAGCTGCAAAACTTGCAGCAAAAAAAGCTGCAGAAGAAGCTGAAAGGGCCGCATTTGAGGCCTTACCCGAATATCAAAAAATTCAAAAGAGAATGGAAAAAGTTCGGCGAATTCCGGCTGAAAAACGAATTGTAAAGCCGTCTGCAGAAATGCTAGGTACTATTGCAGCTATACGTGCTAATATGCCACCAATTGAAGAAATTTTGCGGCAGCCATCTCCGCCTCCATGTCCTTCTCCTGTGGTCGAAGAGGTTCCCGTTGTTGAAAAATCTCCTTCACCACGAACACCTCAAATTTGTCCACCACCGTACATATTACAAGCTCCAATTAGAGCTAGAGCTCGTTCAGTGTCTCCTTCCCCGTCTCCTTCACCGTCTCCTTCCGTTACTCAATCAGATATTGATGACTTTGAATATATGGAACAATTAATGGGTGCACAACCGGTAACACCTGAAGTTTGTCCTCCTATTTCACAAGATGATGAGGATGTGTCATTACGTTTACCATCAGACTGTTCCCTATTATTGTCTGCGTCAGAGAGACTATCACTTTCTCCTCGTCGGTCTCGGTCTTCAACAAAAGTAACTGCAGCTCTTAAGGCAATAGATAAATCTATTAATTATTTAGATTTATCACTAGAAGAATTCGAAAACTTGGAAGCTAATATGTCTTTAGATGAATTTGAGGCTATTGAAGCAGCGGCGGCTCAACAACTATCAATATGTGAAACACCTCAAAGAGGGTACAAGCATATGGCTCGACAGCTAGCTCATTTGTTCCCTCCCTCCCCAAGGTCCACGACTAGACCACGTTCTCCAGTACAAACACCAGTGCAAACACCAGAAGTTGTGGAGCTTCTAACACCATCTCCTAAACATGTATCTCCTATACCAACTGTTCTAGCTCCATCCATGAGACAACTAGGCCTTCAAGGATTTTTTGATCAGCCGGGAATGTTCGACGAAGCATTGTTGGAATGTGAACAAATGGTTCGACCAGGCCAGGCACCACCAAGTCCTGATGCACGTCAAGAAGACCCTATGAAAATTTTTGAAATTCCAAAAGAAGATATTTTGTTGGAAAATTATTTGTTAATGCAAGAGACACCACCCCAAAATTTGAAAGAAAAAGTTGAAAGACTTAAGAGGGCTCAAGAACAACGAGCAGTTTCTCCAAGATATTCAGATGTTCGTGTTAGCCCCACTTCACCAGCAGCCCGATTTAGTCCCGTTAGACTTTTTAGTCCTAGTGGTGCTCCATGTGAAGTAGTTGCTGCTATATCCAAAGAAGAAATACTTATAGATGTCGATGCTGTTCCCGAAAGGCAAGTTGCAGTTAGACGATTCGAAGAACTTGAAGACATGCCGTTTGATGAATTAGAATATGAGCCAGAACCTGCTTTGGCAGATGTCTCTTTAGAAAAACCTGTAACTCCTCCTCCAAAACCTTTGGATATTATAACTGAAATAAGATCTAAAGTTAAAACGTGCTTAAGAGAAAGAGCCCAACAGTCACCAGCTATGGTGCCTCAGTCACCACCTATGGTAGAATTGCCAGCAGAATTACCAGAAGAAGAATTGTTAGAACTTAGCGTTCCTTCATTAGCGCAAACACCTCCAAGAACGCCTCCTGCAAGAGAAAGATCCCCACGTATATCACTTCCAATGGCGTGGGGAGAAGTACGACCACCAACACCAAAAACTCCAACACCTCGCAAGCCTAGCCCAGTAAAAGTACCCACACCATCACCAGAAATAATTGAAGAGCTATTGAAAGTTCCTACACCAGTCGTTCCAGCTGAAGAGGCTCCAATTGTTATTCCACCACATCCAAAAGATCCTAAAGACTATGCGGCAATGATAAAGAGAGCTCGAGCAATCTATAATCTTAATCTTAAAAAACAAGAAGCCGAAAAAGTTGAAAAGGCTGCTCCCGTACCGGCTAAGAAAAAAGGTCGTGTACCAATTTCAAGGTGGCAGGGACCACCACCAAAAAAAGTTAGTGCTAAACCAAGAAAGAAACTGGTGCTTAGAAAAAGAGGTCAACCAGCAAAAGAAAAGAAACAAAAGACGCCACCACCCCCACCCCCACCAAAAGACGAAGAAGAAGAGAGGGAGATTCCAGCAGAGCCACCTGAACTTCCGCAGGAATACAGAGATGCAGTTGCAAGAGCGAGATTGTTACGTGGCCTTAAGAATAAAACAGCTGCTTTAAATCCAAAAGTTGCAGCAGCAATTGCAAGATTTGCTGCTTTGCCAGAATTTGAAAAAATTAAGGTTCGTATGGAGCGCTTAAGAAAAAAGCCTGGTCGTAGGCGTGCTGCGAAACCTACTATGGAGCAGTTAGCATATTTGGAAGCATTAAAACAAGTCGGAGCATACCAAGTTACTCCTCCACCATCGCCAAAAGCGCAAATGCCTCCTTCACCTGGTACACCACCAAAAGCTATTCCAGTACGACGCCAGTTGTTTTTATCACCTCGGGGTGACTTAAGTATGTTGCAAGATATTAGTATAGAAGAGTTAGAGGAGTTTGAAAAATTAGAACAAGGAGAAATGCCTTGTCCTTCTGCACCAGCACCAGCACCAGCACCAGCACTAGCAGAGGAAAACGCTATTTTAAAGCAACGAATTGAAAATTTGGAGCAAATGTTAGAGGAAGAGAAATTCCCAGAAATAGCTGATGTCTCACTTGCAGAATTTGAAGCCCTAGAAGATATGGAAGCTCAAGCTAAGGCACTGGAAGCAGCTCAAGCAGATAAAAGCAGGGGTAATCGAATAGAAATTCTGGAAAATATATTACTACAACCAGCATGTCCAGCAGTACAGCCTGAAGCAACTCCTTACGATATGAGACAAGCGATTTCAGACTTACAACAACAGCAGTTAGTAACGCCTCCACGTATAGATCCTAAAGAAAGATACCGAAGGTTGTTAGCCACAAGACAAGCTACTCCTCCATCCCCAGCTCTAAGTCCAATTAGAACCCCTGAAATTCGTTACAGCCCAGTGAGGCTAGAAAGTCCCTTAAGGGATGAAAAAACGAAACGTGCTGAAAAGTCTACAACTCAAATTACAAGAAGTGGCGACAAAACTATTAAGGAGAAAGTAATTGAAAAATCAGAAATAGTTAACGGAGAATTACAACATTTAACAACCCATGTTACAACAACAACAGATTCGCAAGGAAATGTGGAATGTCAAATAAATGAAAGTAGGCGTGTTTCTGCTCGAGATCGTTCATCAGACTGGGAAGATGTTGAAGATCTAGGAGAAATAGAAGAACCAAGTATCTTAGATGTAACACCAGTCACACCAACCGAACGTCCTAGACCAAGAGATATTATTGAAAAAATTAAAAAACAAGAGCAAGAAAGATATCGCCCTGTATGTCCAACAGGTCAACTTATAGAATTAAGAACACCACCACCAATGCTTCCATTACCAGCAGAAGTTCCGGAAGAAGGACTAGAAGAACTTCATTATACTTTATCAGAAGTGGAAATAACTTCAGTAGGGACACCTGCAAGAACACCGAGTAGGTCTCCAGTGAGAGCCGTAGATGTTTCTATTCCTCGCATATTTGAAGCTACACCTCCACCAGTAACACCTCCTCTACCGCCAGTTTCTCCATTAAGACATCGAGTACCTTCACCGGAAGGGCCCATAGTAGTTCCTCCTCATCCTAAAGATCCTAAGGATTACAAAGCTATTTGCCGAAGAGCGAGATTAATTCAAAAGTTGAAAGCGCAAGAAGAGGCTGAATTGCGTGCCGCTGAGGAAGCTGCAGCAGCCGAAGCTGCTGCTCTTGCTGCTGAAGAGGCTAAAAAGCCAAAGAAAAGGGTACCGATTTCTAGATGGGTCGCACCACCGCCTAAAAAAGCTTCAAAAAGGAAAAAACTTGTCATGAGAAAACGTGGTGAGGCTGCAGCAGCGAAAACAGTGGGTAAAAAGGGAAAAGCTCCACCGCAGCCTTCATTGGAGGAAATAATAGACTATTCTGAGCCTCCACCACTCCCAGAAAACTATGCAGAAGCCGTTGCTAGAGCGAGAGCTTTAGCCGGCCTTAAAAATCTAACGGCTGCCTTAAATCCCGAAGTAGCTGCTAGAGAAGCGGCTAAAGCAGAAGTAGCTAGAAAAGCCAAAGAGGCAGAACTTGCTGCTTTAAATGTACCTCCGCGATCACCTATCAAAGATTATAAAACTGTTCTAAGTCGTGTGGCAGCAATTAAGGAAAAGGGCATTACTCCTCGAGCAGAACCTTCAATAGCCGCTGCCTCATATTTAAAAGCTATCAAAAATGCTTTACAAGTTCAACAAGTATCTCCGTCGAAACAGGGAGCAACATATGAATCTCCTCAAGCTAGGTATAGGAGGATCATGGCTGAAAGAGCTATTACGCCACAACCCGTTGCAGAAAGTCCTGTAAGAACTCCACCTCGAATAGATATTAAATATTCTCCTTTGCGTTTTGTAAGTCCACGCGCCGAAGGTGAAGCAGTAGATATACCAGAATCTGTTGGAGATCAGAGAATACCCATGCCTGAATTGGAACTTCTACAGCAATTCGAAGAATTGTCAGCAATTGAGGAACCGAGCTTTGTGGACTTAAATGAATGTATGTTAGGTGAAGACGAATATTTATCACTAACACCACCGCCATCACCACCTCCCCAACCTACTGAAATAATTAGACGTCTACAGGAAAGGTACCAACAAGAACAGGCTATAGTAAGACCTGAACGTACTCCATCTACTCCTGCTCCACTTGAGTTCCCAGAAGAATTACCAGAAGAAGAGCTATTGGAAATGAGTATTCCGTCATTCTCTAAATCACCACCAAGAGTTCAAACGCCACTAAGGTCACCAAACATATCATTACCCTGCGTTTTTGAACCAACCCCACCGCCTAAGGTAGCAACCCCTCCAAGGCGTTCTGTTAGTCCAGTCAAAGCAGTTACTCCAGTTAAAGGTATTTGTCCTGGCGTCAGATTCCTGACTCCAAAAAGTTCTATACGAATTCCATCCCCTCCAAAGGACCCTAAAGATGTTGCCGCCATTATAAGAAGGACACAAATAATTCAAAAACTGAAAGCAAAAGAGGCAGCTGAAAAAGCAGCAATCCAAAAAGCAGCGGCCGCAAAAGCACCCAGAGCAAAAACAGCCAAGACTAGAGTTCCAATATCCAAGAGAGCTGCTCCAGCCGCTCCAGCTCCAACAGCGAGAACTAAACCAGCCCCGAAAAAGAAAGGAAGGTTATTCCGAAAAATTACTCTAAAAAAGAAAGCACCGGACGAAAAACCTAAACCTAAACCAGCGCCTTCAGCAGCGTTGATGGCAGAAATTGCTAAAGCTCGCAAATCAGCTGGAATAAAATGTAAAACCCCTCCTGCTCAACCAAAGCCAGTAACTCCTGCTCAAGCAAAACCCCCATCTCCTGCACAACCAAAGCCCTCATCTCCTGCTCAACCAAAGGGAACACCTCCTCCTCCAGACTACGCAAGCGTTATGGCAAAAGTAGCAGCTTTAAGAGCAGAGAGAGCCAAAATGCAGCAGGGACTCACTGCACGGGAATTAACTACAAGACAAAATTTAATAAATCGCCAACAAAGACAAGAAAGAAAGCGATTGCTTCAAGATTTGGAACGATTGCGTGCACTACAGGGACACCAAGAAGATATTGTATTAAAAACACCACCGCCAGCCAGAGAACGACTACAAGCTATTAAGGAAAGAATGCCTGCCGAGACGCCTAAGTATGATCAAGTACCTTACAGTCCAGTAAAAACGCCAGAAGTTGTTGAAATGCCACAATACCGCCCTATACAATTACCTCCAACCCCTCCTTGTCTATTCCTTCAAAATGTATGTGTTCCTGAAATAGCAGATGTTTCTATTGAATTGGAGGACTATGATGATTATGACGTAGACGTAGTAGATGAGGCAGCCATTGAAGAATATGAGTTCCAAGTAGCAGAAGCTGAAGCCGCAAAAGCTGCTTCGCCAGAACTAGAATGTGCACCACAAATCGTAGATCAAGGCGCAGCTCAAGCATATGATATGGCCCAAAGAATACAGATGCTACAAGCTGAAGTTGAAGATCAAGTTGAAGCCGAAGCTTTTCTTCAAGCTGAAGCTGAAGCCGAAGCTCAAGCTGAAGCCGAAGCTCAAGCTGAAGCCGAAGCTCAAGCTGAAGCCGAAGCTCAAGCTGAAGCCGAAGCTCAAGCTGAAGCCGAAGCTGAAGCCGAAGCTGAAGCTGAAGCCGAAGCTCAAGCTGAAGCCGAAGCTGAAGCCGAAGCTCAAGCTGAAGAACTAGAAGCAGCTCAGGCAGATGTAAGCAGGGGTAATCGAATAGAAATTCTAGAAAATATATTATTACGGCCAGCATATTCAGCAACACAATCTCCTCAAGCAGCTCAGGCAGATATAAGCAGGGGTAATCGAATAGAAATTCTGGAAAACATATTACTACAGCCAGCATATCCAACACCACAATCTCCTCAAGCTGCTGCAGTTGCGAATGAAGTATACAATATGGCTCAGCGTATGCAAGACTTACAACAAAATTTGCTACAATCTCCCGCAAGAATACATAGACAAATTGCCGCAGTACAATATATGTGCCCTGAAGTGTGTCAGTATGACGAAGATGATGAGCAGTTAGACCAGGAAGATATAATGGATGATTTCGAAGCAATGGAACGGGAATGCATGTAGTTGATATTTACAAAAATGTTATATGTATTCATAAAAATTTTTATTCATTATTTTTTATAACTGTGATTATTTTATAAAAATAATTAAATGCAATATATTGCTGTAAGAACAGATTAAAAAATTAAAAAAACAAACATGCGACGTTTTTATTGAGCGAAGTTTGATTTCAAAATTGTTGATCGTGGCTTAAGCGGCTGATGCCCACATCAAAACACCACTTAATGTTTTTTCTGCTTACCCCTTTTTTTAGTGATTCTCCAATACATTGCACACAAATGCACCATCAGAAATAATGGTTTTACAAGTAGTTGTATAACTCATTTCAAAAATTTCTTACAGAAAACTTAAGTCACCAGGCGTACTACCTTGATCAAAAAGTTTTCGGAATAACTCGCATGTGGCGGTCTCATCCTTCCGATTTGTGATTTTTTTTCCTATGTTAGTACATCTGTTGTTGATATTGTCGCTAAGTCTTAGCGTCATAGCTTGATATTTTGCAAAAGCTACGTAGCCAAGAGTACGTCTATCTCTATATGTGTTGGCAATTTTTTACAATTTTGTCCGTGTTGAGGCCGCAAATTTGAAATCGAGTTTTTGATTATGGAATGATGAAATCGAAAATTTCCATATAAAAAAAACGCAAAGAAAAGTTATATACAGTTAACACTTATAAATTAGAAATATTTTATTTTACTGAAAATCTTAATTTTTAAATATTTCCTTTTCTGGTCGTTTTTCAATTATAAACATTGAATATTTAGACATAGACTATTGGACAAAGTTAATTTGCTCTTTGTTTTGTCCAATAGTGTATTTAAAAAAAAAAATATATATATATATGTTATTTTTTAATACGTTTTGAAGCATGTTTTTTGCAATAAGGTATAGTTTAACGATAGCCTTGGATTGTTACAGCAATTAGCCGGACAAACAATTTCACCTTATATGATTTCACCATGGATTATGGTTCGTTTTATCAAGCTACACGCTTATGCATAATTTTAGCCTACTGCGATCAAAAATGACGACTTTGTTAAAGAAATTCAAACAGACGTAGCTACAACGGCATCTATTTCTTAATATAAAAACAGGTAAATCCGATAGTCTAAGTAGCTAGTGCTTTTTTAATATTGTTACGAAAATAAAATGTCTAAAAAAGAAAACACATCACATCAGCGCTTTTAAAACTGTAAAAGTTGAAACAAAACTTGAGCAAACTTCTACTGAGGTACGAGATATTTCTGAACAATTTGAACACAAATTTGAAAAAACAATTGAGAAATTACGTGAAATAAATGAGACAGTAAGCAAGATGATAGATGGAGTGGAGACAAGAATGTCAAATTTTGAGAAAACTGTTGATGAAAAATTGAATGTTATGGAAGAAAAAATCAACAGTCTCCAGTGCCAGAAACCGGAACCAGTACGAATCATACCAGAAGTCTCCAGCAGAATAAAGACACCTTTGACAGTATTTAAATTTCAGTAAAAATGGATGGGACGATGAAGAGAAGACTCAAGAATTAATTTTGGCGTTAAAAGATGCTGCAGCAGAAATTCTAGAAACCATGCCATGGTAGCCATAATGGTGGTGTTATAGCGTAAATTTGACGACGAGCACTAACGCGATTTGTACCGCAGGGAGTTAAAGTGCCGAACGCAAAAGGATAATGAATCACTACAGGCCTTTGCAATGGAAGTCGAGAGGTTGGTGCAGCTTACCTATCGAGGGGAAAATCACTCACTAGTTGATCATCTCAAGACCGAAGTCTTTGTCAACGACATACGAGACCCTGATATTAAACTGGCTGTGTGTGCAACAAAAAAGACAACCTTTGCAGACACTGTGGCATTCGCACTAGCGCAGGAGACCGCTCTCACGATATCAAAGCCACAAAAATACCAGTTGCGTAATATAAAAGTGGTTGCAGAGAAAGATGATGAAATCAAAAATATAGAGGAGGTGGTAAAGCGGCTTCTAACTGAACAAGAGTCAAAATTGAAATGTTTTAATTGCGGTAAGAGCGGCCTACTTCCAGAGAAACTGTAAAGCGCCACGCAAAAGGTCCAGATCTGTCTCACAACTGAGGAATAATAAGCGAGCCAACTACCATCAATCAACAAAAGAGTCCGCGTTAAACTAAAACGAGCTAGTACTGAGGGGCAAAGGCTAGCTCCCACAAACGATGGCCTCACAATCTCCATATATAGTGAAGATAAACTGTACTCAATAATATCAGACTACGAACAGCTACTGGAGAGTCTGCCACCGTCTACGGAAAAATTGAGGTGAAGGTTACTAAAGCGATTATTACTGTAAGGAAAATTTTTTATTGTCGCCGATATTGGTGCCGATTTTATGATAGTCAATGGCATCAATTTGAATATGGGGCAACAGATACAGTTTAACATAATACAGGAACTTTATTTTCGTTTATACAATAATTTTATTTACGCCTAAAAACGTCTTTACTTTATAACAGCCAAACGATAACTATGTGGCGTAGGTAAAGCAACATTCTTATATACCTAATTGCCTACAGTTAGGAAAGCTCCGGAAATGTCTCAAACGCTCTCATATCCTCTATTCGTTAATTTTAAACATGTAAGATTGTGTTACCCAAAGATGTTTGGATTGGCAGTGTGTCAACGTAATGTTCGGCTTGTCCATTACTCTGGGGTAGGGTTACCACGTTTTTATCTGATAAAAACAGTACCGAATTTTGCTTAATGTACTGAGTTATGCATAACATTTTAGATTTATTAAAAAGTTTCTGATATAAAACCATTTGGTTTAAAAAAAAAGTAATAAGTGTTTTACGACATCGAATTTTCGACAGATTACAATACATTTTTAATTTTTTTGTTGTTGCAAGATCCACAATATTAAAAACTTGTTATTTGGAATTTATTTATATTAGTAACTAATACACCTCTATGCTAAAAACCGTCTGTTATTAAAAAAATTATATATAACGAAGCTTATCTTTGTTTGATTTAAATATATGAACGGTCAACGTTTCCGTTATCCTATTTTTTGTTAAAATTTTGCATATTGTACAACTTGATTATTAAAAATTAACTATTAAAAATAAATTATATTAAAATTTATAAAACACATCATTAATTACAATAAAAATTTGTATTTCAACAAAAAAAACTAACAAAATTCAATTCTTTGAAACAGTATTACAAAAAATTCAAAAAATATCGCAAAATGCATGCTTCACTTAAAATTATAAACTTATAATTAAGGCATACTGTTACGTTTTTACCTTTTTAAAGACGTGTTTTTATGAGTTCGTAGATTGTAGTTAAAATAAAATAAACTTTGTGTTTGGTTTTAATTAAAAATCCTTTATTCAACAATTTTCTATTCTTAATTACTCCGTCTGTTTGCAATCTCGTAAACAATAACAATTACTCGAGAGATCTTTCTACTTAAAGATCTTCCAACCCGATCGTAGTTATAACTTAGGTTCAATCACAACCTTTTCAACCAGAGGTTATCCTGGTGCCCAACGTGAGGCAGCACGTATATTTGTTCTTACAGCTTTTGTTTATTTATTTTAGCGATGTAATAAACTCTGTGATGCCCAACCTTATTTTCGTAACAATACAAATAAGAAAAATATAATTAGTAATAAAAAAATAATTAACAATTTTAATATTTTGTTGGGTGTTCTTGGCTCTGAAAAGCCCTTTTTAGCATGGACTACACAAGATTTTTGCAACTTTAATAAATATAATTAGTAATAAAAAAATAATTAATAATTTTAATATTTTGTTGGGTGTTCTTGGCTCTGAAAAGTCCTTTTTAGCATGGACTACACAAGATTTTTGCAACTTTAAGTATTTATTTTATTCCGTTCTTCTTGAAGTGCTTTCCGTAGGACCCTTATGTTAGATATGTATATTACCTAATTTTTTTTTTACTGATGTTCAATAACGTTCATAGTTGGTGAGTGGGACGCCGTTTTAATTACCTCTAGACACCTAAAAAGCGCCTAGAGCCGACTAACAAGGGAAGATTTCCTTCAACAAATACTAAGTTAGCTACTCAAGCAGCTGATATATAACCCCAAACCATTTGTAATATTCCACCATTGTTCACAGTTTATCGCAAGTTGGCATTATCCATTACTTTATTGAGTTTTCTCCATGCCATTTGTTTTGCAAAAGAACAAAATATATTACATCTCGACTTTTCAAGGAATATTATATTATTCAAGAATTTGGTTGACTATTTGAGATCGTCATTGGAAAACAAGTCTTCTAAGTCTATTTTGGTCACTAACATACGATTTGTTTCCGTTATTGCGGCTATGATAGCTATTATAATGCAAACATTTTTGAACCGTAGACTCGCTTACTTCCTTTTCCAATTCGCCGAAGCTAAAAGCTAGGACCTTGCTTTATTTTTCTGATTATCTAGCACTCATTATTATGAATTAACTTTAATTTAGAATATTTTTTAGCTTCATTTGTTATCCGATTTTCATTTTCATATCTTTTAATTATGTATAAGACACTATTACGACTACGATAAATCCGATATATGGGATAAAAATTTTCCTTTTTTATAATAAAAACTTACCAATTGCCTCTCATTTTTACTATCCAGTTTGATTCTTACTTTTTTACTCAAACTCTTTGAAACGCGAACAAGTTTAATAAAAAGTTTAGATAACCAATCTATTAGCGTTAAATTACATAGAAAAGTAATTTTAATTGATTAATTGTTATTTAAAATTAAATCTTCTGTACGATTTTAAGTGGAGCATTGATATTGTAAGTTCTGACAGTTTTACGCAATTTTTTTAATTTTAATTTGTGCGTCAATTAATGGTGAAATTGTAAATGAACGAAATTACAATCCAACATTCAAAGTTATTTAATCAACATCAGCAACACTAATACTATAAAATGCACTATCACGCTATTCACAATACAGGATATCTTTCCAACAAGAGGCAAAAATGGTATAATTTGCCTCCAACTATACAGATTCATGAGCAAATTTTTCATTTAGCTGTGTCACTGTTGCCGCATCCAGATAAAAAAGCAGACAAACGACCAGCATTAATACATGAACGACAATACAATATACTTACAGTTTATGTTGTTGTTGGTGTAAATTTGGAATCGCGTGGTATAGTCATGAAACTCCCAAATGAGAATATACTACAGCAAATAAGTGAGACACATCGATCTTATGATGCACTGCAATATCCGCTTATGTTCTGATGTGGTGAAGACGCCAATGGTTAGTATAAAAAAAGTTAATTGCCACTTTATAAATTGTAAATTTTTAGGGTTCGGCACAAAAAACGTCAGTTAAAAGAACTTTTACGCATATCGAATGATGATTCGCAAAAATATCGACAACCACCTACTGAGATATCGATGATTATTTCAACAACTTGCAGTTGATATGTACGTGAAAGTTGAGACAGAACGACTAAATTACATTACATAAAATCAGGAATATGTTGGTTGACCCACAATTTTGCTATCGACATACATATGCAGTCCGAGGTACATGCACAATTATGGACGACCGGATTTTTTTGTAACGTTAACTTGCAATCCGAAATGGCCAGATATTACGCAGTTATTGCATCTTGGTCAATCACCAAGTGATTGTCATGACGTTACTGTACGAGTGTTTAGACAAAAGCTCAGATGTTTAACGGACTTCATAGCAAAACATCGTGTATACGGTACTGTTCGATGCTGGATGTATTCAGTTAAATGTCTGAAAAGAGGTTTGTCGCACGCACACTTTCTTCTTTGGATGGTCAAACAAAATTACACTAGACCATATGGAAAACTCAGTACCACTTCGGTTTGTATGTCCGACAATAAATGCACAAAACACTATCCACGTGCCTTTATTTAGGAAACTCAAACTGGAAACGATGGATATTCACTCTATCGGTATCGCTTGCCAAATGACAATGGCTGAACATTCATCACTCAATTGAAAGAAGTGAATGTCGTGGTTGACAATACATGGATCGTGCCATTTTCGCCAATATTGTCCCAAGTATTTAAAACACATATTAATGTTGAGTATTGCAGTTCGATAAAATCGATAAAGTATGTTTCAAATACGTCACCAAAGGAAGCGTATGGCGGTTATTGACATTCAACAAGATAAAATCAGCAAGTTTCAAATTGGCCGTTATGTTAACTGCAATGAGCCAATCTGGAGAATATTACATTTGCGATGATGAACGTCATCCGATTGTAATACATTTGACAGTTCATTTGGCGAATGGCCAAAGAGTGTATTTCAATGCAGAGAATGCAGCACAACGAGTAGAAAGACGAGTGATGAGATTGCGAGAACAATGCTTCACTCGAAAATGTCTAGGTATTATACATGGAATGCATCGTCCAAGAAATGGTTACGCAGAAAGCAAACAGTAGAAGGATATCCAGGTATGTTTTAAACTGATGTAATGGGACGAATTTTCACAATCCATCTGAAAAACGACGATTACTTCTACCTTCGGATGCTTTTGATTAATGTACGTGGTTCCACTTCGTTTGAGACGTTACGGGCTGTGAATGGTGTGGTGTGTGCAACTTTTTGTAACAATTGCTTTAACACGATATTCACTGGAATCAAACGCTAGACAATGTAATAGCTTCTTCGACTGTCAATGGATTAGTTCGTATAATCATTTCGACATATCACCCTTCTAACCCAAGTCAATTATGGGATACGTACAAAGATGACATCGCAGAATACATTTTGCAACGTTTTAGAGTCGCGGCAATCTACAATGAATCGTTAGTGCTGATTGAAGAAGATTGTGTTTCTTTATGAGTGGCTAATTATTGATTAAACTTAATATGTCAGCTCCAAATCATCAAACTAGAAATGTATTAAATTGTGAATTAGAACGGGAGCATGCTTATGACACGACAATTTTCAAGAACAAGTAAAAAAAATTTTACACTTTTGAATGAACAACAAAAGGGTGCATATGATGAGCAGATGAAAGCTGTCGATGATGGAAATGGTGAATTATTTATCCTTGGAGCATCATTAATATTAGCAACAATACAAACTCAAGGTGACATTGGAAGGTGAAAAAACGGCACATTCAGCACTGAAGCTTCCGTTAAACCTGAAAATCAACAAAAATCCTGTTTACAGCATTTCAAAGCAATCAGTTGTGCCAAGTGTTAAAAAATTGTAAATTTATCACAACACATTGGCTGAAAAGTCCTGGGCCTATCACATAGATGGCGCTAGTTATTGCATTCACCTCTTTTCAGTTAGTGCTAACCTTCAAAAGACAGCTGTTAAAATTTCATAATACTATATTCTATTAATTATTTTGTGAGTTATTGTGCTAAGAGTGACGCCACTGCTTCTTGATGGGAAAAAAGCACCATTTAAGCTAAGCAATGGCTTGAAAAGTGTTATGGGGACTCTGCTCCATCAGCAACAACAATAAAACGTTGGTTTGCTGACTTCAAGCGTTGTCGTAGAGACACCGATGATACAGAACGCAATAGATGTCCAAATAAAGCGGTAACACCAGAAAATATCAAAATAATCCACAAAATCGTTTTGAATGTTAAAAAAGTGATTTTGCCTGAGTTAGCTGACATCGTAAAGATATCAAAAGAACGTGTTTTTTTATATTGAATGAATATTTGACTATGAGAAAGCTCTGTTCAAAGTGGGTGCCGCGTTTGCTCACTGTTAAGTAAAAACAAGAACGTGTTGATGATTCTGAAACAATGACAAAACCACATGAATTTCACAATTTGCCAGATTCGGCTACCAGCGACTACTGGCTGTTCGCAAACCTCAAAAAATGCTCGACTGTAAAAAATTTCGCACGAATGAAGAGGCTATTGCTTTAAAAGGTGCTTATTTTAAGGTAAGAGAGAAATCGTTCTACAAAAGTGAAATGTAGAGCGGCGCTGGAATGATTGCATTGCTTTTGATGAAGATTACGTTGATGAATAAGCTAATTTTGAACAAAAAAGTGTCTTCTCTCTGTTAGGCCCGGGACTTTTCAGTGTGTTATGGGATGAGTTCATGATGGCGCACAAACGATCACCAGAAGCACTCGATGGAACATTGAAAGATTTGTGCAACAATAATCGGCGCTTTGGTGGCGTAATTATACTGTTGGCTTGCGACTACCGACAAACACCTTCCGTGATTCCGAAATCAACGGCGGTGGTTGAATTAAACTCATGCCTAAAGTCATCGTATTTGTAGCGATAAATGAAAACCATTTAATTGAGTATGAATATGCGAGAATTTCTGCAATAAGATAGAAGCGCAGAAGTTTCTTCCTGAGAAACGGCTATGGACAAATTCCAGTAGATACTTCCTGTGGTTTAATATCAATTCCACCTACTATTTGCAAATACACTACGATTGAATTGATTTGATTATGAGTATTACGACTATTTAAAACTTCTCTAATGCATTTGCTTTTGAAACCTGCGTTATACTGTAGGACCCTTTCAATGAGTCTAAAAAAAGAATCGGGTGTAACTCACTGACTGAGGAAAATCCCACTTGTTGCAATTGGGATGTTCTGGAAATTATGTATATATACGCATTATCTAACCATCATTACTAAATAAAAAAATACTGGATAGTCTATAAGATACTTTTAATTTCATAATTAAATGTACTGCAATTTTTGGTGTACAAACCATAAGTGTATCCGAAACTGTGTGGTTACACTCTCAACGATTAATACAAGCAATTCAGTACTGAATCAACTGTTTCGAAAAAAAAACTGTAGTCAAAAAGAATCAAAAATAAACGTTAAAAATAATTGGAAAACTTTTGATTATTTAGTAGTAATTGCCATGATGCTTGGATGGCTCCTTTCGCGAATACTTGTCAGGCAACTGGCCAAACTTGTAGCAGTGAAGCTCAACGCCCTAACACGCTGACATATTATCCCCTCGAAACACTCCTCTATTCTATCTGAGGTACACTTGATACTTGGTGATATCGACTATGCCTCATCTGGACCTGAACTGTATGATTCTATGTTATGATTCCTAGTAGGGAGGATTGGGCCTCTGGCTCTATTATTCCCAGCGATTCAGTGGATATCTATCTGCACGAATGGTTCTAGGCTAGACAACAGAGTGGGCAGTGGAATTTTTTCCGAGAGGCACAACCTTGATATTTCTCTTCGCTTTCCGGACTACTGTAGTATGTTTCAGGCCGAAGTGATGGCCATTTTTCATGCTGCAGAGTGGATGTGTGGTAATGGCTCTCCTACCGACGGTATATTTATTTGTTCTGATAGACAGGCGGCGATCAGATCTCTACCATGATTCCCTCGACAAATTTTTGTACACCTCATATGGGTTCCTGCGCTGCTGATGAGCTCGCTAGGGTGGGCATACTTCTTGCGGACATTCATTTTCATGAAAGGGTGGGTGTGCCTCTTACCTCTAATAATCTTGATATCAAGCGGAAGTATTTATTGGACGCTGAAAGAGCCTGGACGGAAGGTGACTCTTGCTTTATAGACTAGCGGAGGTGGGATTTGAAGCGCACTAATCGATTACTAAAACCGGACCGTAAATCTAATTATTTTTTGATTATTTGTAATCGTAATCAATTACTAATCAGAAATTTCTTTTTTTAGAATTACATACTCATTACAATTCTTTTCAAAAGATAATCTAATTGATTACATTTGGTTGGGTTCCCAAAGGAAAAAAAATTAACACTTTTTGTATTTGAGTAATTTATAATTTTATTCAATACCAAATGATTCCGTCAAAATTTTATGAACATTGTCTTTATACGTTTCCACATGAGATTTTTTTATAACTATTAAATATATTAATGTACTATTATAATGTTTCAATTTTTTGAAGTAAACGATAGCCTGACATTGTAAGTCGTTTGGTTGTTCATTGGATAAATATAATGAAATTATTTCAGAAATTTCATTTAAATGCTTACCATCTAAATCAAGGCATTCAATAAGATTTGGAAATTCTTGCAACAATTTCAATTGTAGTTTAAATTCCTGTGTGCGTCTGAAAACATAAAACACATAAATATATTGAAGAAATAATTAAATTGATAGTAGGTTCTTAAGTCTTTACATGATACAGAGTATTTGCAATAACTTCATAAGAAAAAATCGAATAGTAATAAAAAATAACCATCCCTATTCTGAATTTCGATTATGTCTCCGCATTCAGTTACGTTTCGATCGAAAATTGGTATTGCAAACAAAAACAAAATCGAAAGAAAAAGAAGAAGACAATAATGTTCTCAAAAGCATGTGAAATAGTAACAGAACAAAAGTATATTTTAATAAAAACTCAAATGTAGTGATACCAAAGGGTTTCAAAAAAAAAAAAAAAAAAAAAAATTTTGTCTTTTTCATGCAAATGGGCAAGTGTAAATTTATATTTTTATAAAATATTTCACATTTTGCATATTTTTATTTCGTATTTAACAAAAATAAATAATATAATAATAAAATTTAGTCAAATAATAAATTTTGGACTAAAAAACTAAAATCGAAAAAATCTCTATCACAACTTTAACAACTTATGCTACGTTCGTACGAGACTTCGGATAACTTCGTTTTCTCTTTGTATTATTTAATTGGATTCTACCGTTCGCACGGCACCTTTTAACAGCTAGCATATGAAGTTAATGCTGCAAGCGGCCATTATTTTGTTTGTTGTCTTTATTTCTTTTATTTTATGTTTTGTTTATTTTTTGTACTTGACAGCATACTTTAGGGAGGTCAATTTAATAAATTTGCAATGCTAAATCTATAATAAAAAAATTTTGATTAAGCACTAATGCCAAACTCTTTTGATCTAAGTTTTATAAAAATTAGAGATGACACTGATTTTGAAGGGTAATAGAAATAAATAAAGGGTAATAGAAATAAAATTGCTTACAATTTTGTATAGAAATTTATGTAATTAATTTCATAATTAATTAATTCCCAAAAATCATATATTTTTACGTAGTACTCGTATTTCTCGTAGAGCGCATCCCTTTGCAGTTGGTTGTCCAGTAAACGCACAACGCATTATAGGGAGAATTCGTTCTTTGGTCGCACTGCTATTTTCCTAGTACCAGCACAATGCACTGCATGAGTAGGGGCCATCCCCTGGGTGCTGGTCTTATATAAAAAAAAAAAAAAATAATCCGTGGTTGTATTATGAATGAGAGAGCGAATATATACCGAACATTTACCAGTCGATTTTCTGATTGCGGAACATATTCCACACACAATTAATGAAAATAACGCTTCACCAAATCAACAATATGGTTTTAAAATTTTTTAAATCTTTTTATCAATCATTAATGGGCTCCTTTGTTTTAATTGTCTTCAAACAAGTTTTTTTTTCCTAAGAAAAAATTTTATGATCTAATAAAAGTATAAATTTTTTCAAATGCCGACAGTTTGGAGGTGGATTCGTCATGGTCTAAGGTAAGAATTTTATAAAATATAACTACATTTAATAATCAAATGCTTGGTGTAATTGGTCTAGAGTTTACAAGTGGACGACAAATATGTAGAGCTTTCGAAATAAAAAAAAAACTTATATAGTAGAAAGTGCCAAGATATCATTACATTACAAGATTTCATACACCATAAGTTGTGAAAAAGTGTTTTTCATATTATGGCATGAGTAGATAATTAATGAGACTACCGTTCCAAAGAAGTTTTCGATCAAGAACATCAAAATTTTAGAAGAACGGAAAAATATCACCTAAGATTATATAGCAAACTTATATAAAAGTATTAAAAAAAAATTTGAAGCTAGTTCAAAAAAAAGGGTTCAAATGTTTAATATAAATGTTTTAAAAATGTATAGCTTTGTTTTTAAACTTAATATTTTTGGAAGTAAACTTATATTTTACAACGGTGTATTTTTATGTATTATTTATTTTCTTCCTCTTCGTATATTGTGGCCTTGTTGCGGCAGAGGCTCAATAAGATTAATGATCCTGCGAGCCATCCAAGGGGCAAATTAGAGCCTTTCAGACCTGCCTTTAAGCTTGCAACATACTTTTGATAATCCAACCAACAACATTGGCCAAATAAACATGGAGTCAAACAAGAACTGAATAGATTGGTGCCAGGTGGTCAGTTCCTTGGGGTAAATACCCCTTCTACGGTCCGCACATCGAATCTGGAGGTGCGAAATTTGTGTTTCAATGGCACTGATAATGTGACGGAAACCTAAGCAAGCTTTCAAGTTGAAAATAATGGCAATAACAACGCTTTTTATTAATGAAAAACATTTCCTTAATAGGAACTTGCATTGTTCGAACACTAAAAAATTCTGGTAAAATTCATTAGGCCGCAAGAGAAACAAGAAAGTTGGGTCTTGACATTCTTGGCACAAGCGAATGCCGCTGAAACGGCAATGGTGAAACTTGGCTACAAGGAGTTGAACAATTTTTTTACTTGTCCGGAGATGAGAACGATATTCATCGCGATGGTGTCGGCATACTTTTATATAAAGCGGCAAACAGATCCCATATTGGGTAGAAGTTAGTTAACGAAAGCATAATATGGGATCGCTTTAGGACGAGGTCTAGGTTTTTGCTCCAACCGAGGTGTGGAAGAAAATAATGAAGGACAATTTTAATAGCCAGCTCTTTACTACGCGGTGCACGCTATTCCAAGAAGGGATGGTCATAGGCAATATCAACGTTAAAATCGGGAATCACAACGAGGGCATTGACCACATTATAGGGAAAGAAACGCTTGGATCTAGAAATGACAATGGATAGCGCCTGAAAAGCTTTTGCAAACGTGCAAACCTAAGAATAGGTGGTCCTTTTTTCACACTACAAGTGTTGCAAGATGACTTCGGTTTCTCCAGATTGGGTGACAGATCAGGCAAATAGATCAGTAAAAATTAACGCCAGTGTGAAAAGGTGCCGGACAATAACACATAATTCCATTAATTTTTATATTATTGATTAATATTAAAAAAGCGATTTTATTGATTATAGCTTGAGTGTCATCATGGAAAAATATTTTTCCATAACAAATATTTTTATGACAAATAAAACAGATGACAATGTAACCTAATTTTATTGCTGCTGCTGCTTTCAAAATATTTATGAAGTCGATAGTATAGCTGTAAATGCTGCAATAACAACTTGCTGTTCACTTTCATGATGCTTAATGTCGTCTATGTATTTAAAGCATTACCCAAAAATAGCAGGCTAAAAATTTGTGACGATAACATATACTTTCCCTGATAACCTACTTTTTACTTCAAGTGACGATGTAACCAATTAATTGCTTAATATTAATAAGTACGATTTAATTTATGAATTAAGTCAGAGACGAATAACTGTATTAAATTTATTGAGATTGAAAAAATTGGCCATTTTTAGGTTTTTAAATAAGAATTACTCTCAAGAATATTTTTTTTTTCGTTGCCCATAATTTTTATTTTCGATTTATATATTTTTACATTGCCTTATAAGAGTTTTTCCCAAGAAAAATTGTTTTTCCGTTGCTCATAACTCAAAAGAAGTATTTCATTAGTACATATGTACATTATATTTTACCTTTAAAGTCGCAAAAGAAACTAAAAAATGCTCTTTCAACAGAAACCAGTGTAGCCGCACTGCATGGACAATATGAATCAATTTACGTGAAAATGGGAAAATATATGTTTCTCTTCCCAATATTGCAACAAATCGATTTCTACGTCAAGTCTCACAGTTTTAAAGCTGTCTATTTCAACTATAGCTGCTAATAATGCTCGCGATGTATTTTCTCAACGATGACGTACTTAGATTTGAACAAGCAGTGTGTTAATTTGACCTCTAAGAGGACTATGTTCAAAATCAGGCAACGTTAAAACAAAAAAATCTAAAATAAAAGTTATAAGCAATGAAAAAAAAAATATATTTTTGAAAATAACTCTTATTAGGCAACGTAAAAATAAAAAAATTGTAAATAAAAGCTATGTGCAACGAAAAAGAATCTATTATGAATAACACTTATAGAAAATCATAACTTATTTTCAATGAAATAACTATTAGTCGAAGGAACAAAATTTTATTTCATCAATATAACAATTATGGCTACATTTTTTTTGAAGATTTCTTATGTCTCTGAATTAAGCTCTAATTGATCTCTAAATATGTACTTAATTTTTATTATTAAATTACTTTAAGATCAGAAATGAATTTTTAAAATTTTCAATGATTGTTATTGAAAAATATTCGCCAAAGAAAAATTAAATTTGTTTCCGGCCGATTCAATTATAAATATTTAAATATGTATACATATTACTTACTGTAATCGAATTAACTTAGTTTTTTTTTTATTTTCAAATAATTTACAACCCTCTAGCCGCCGAACCTGCCTTTAGGCGGGATATATTATATGTATATGTTGTTTGTTACTTTATTCTTTTGAAGTTTCATTATAAAGGAAATATATGAACAAAAATACTCTATTCACTTACTGTAACAAATAAAAACTTTAATTTTTCCTTTAGTTGTGAACTGATGATCGCTAAAACATATTTTTAGACAAATTGTGTAAAAAATTGGCCGGATAGAGGGTTAAAAAAGTATTTTCGTGAAAACCCTAAGATAAAAATTATTTTTATTATATAAATCCAACTATCTTTCACATGCGTCATTCGTCACAGTAGTAACAAATTTTCAAATTGTTAAAGTAACAATATTTTCACTTCATCTTAAACTATTACTTGCAGATTGAAATATGTATGTCACAGAATTAAATTCCGATCGAAAGTGGGATTAATTCCGTAATTAGCTTCTACAGAAATCGTAAAACTAAAATTTTCTCCGGAATGAAACCACTTTTAAAATTACATACAAGTGATTTAATTTTTTTATAATTTTTGTGTTTTGATTTTTATTAAACAACAAAAAATTCATGAAGTCTGCCTCTCGGGAGAAATATAGCACATATAAAAAAATTGGTATAAATATAACACATTTTATTTATTTTTTCTTTAATTTTTTTAATTTTTTTTCATAAGCAAGAACGTTCGGAATTTGGACAACAAAAAACTAAATCGATCGGGATTGTAAATACGAAATCAAAGCCATTTCGATCGGAATGTGTGAAATATTCGTATATTTTATGTAATACTTACACAACTATTTTCTCTTTAGCTGAACGTGTGGCTGCTTGATGCAAAAAACTTTTAAGGAATGGTATCACATCACTGTTAATAAAATAGATATAAAAATAATTGCAAAAGGATCAAAATAGAAATCGTAATCTCGACTTACTCTAAACTTCTTTTTGTGATGAAATCTTTTGCATTCGTAGCTAAAACTTCTAGAAGGGAGAAGCAACGATTTAAAACTAACACATTTTTTTGTCGAAATTTTTCAACTAAAGGTGACCAAATAGAGTGCACCATAGGTAATAACTCATTTTCATAGTCCTTTAACAATGGTATGCCACATGATAAACATTCTAAGGAAAGAATTTGTAACTGCAATTCAGAAGACGCCACAAATTTGATAACTTGGTGCAATATATTTTTAATAATCACGATATGACGAGGTAATTCTAAATTTTCTGAGTTGTTTTCTAAATCTTTTTTTTCTTCTTCCGCTGTAATATTTGAATTATTTTGAGAATTAAATGGAATTTGTGTTGATTTCATGTTTATATCCTCAGCATCGTGAATGGTTCCAGATGCTTTTAAAATATCTAACCAGTTAGGTAAAATATAATTATTTTCTGCATTAAAAGCATTATTATCAAAATCTTCAATTTGCATGGTTGTTTGGTTATCTTTTATTTCCATATCAGATAATGAAAGCCACGAGGTCATGCGTCTTAAAAATGCATTAAAAACTTTTAAATACGAAACTATGTTTGGAGTTTCATACTGCTTCGAACATTCATGATAAATCGTTTCGAAAATAACTTCCAAATGTGGCAACAAATTACGAGAAGAAAATTGAAAAACCACAGTAAGCATATCAACTGCACATTTGCTTTCTAGAGACTTTAAAAATTTTATAAATATATATATATATATATATATATATATATATATATATATATGTGTTATTAAAAAATTATAGCATACCTTTTTTAGTAATCTATTTAAATGAAAAGTTATATAGTCTGTATGACTTTCTATTAAAAATGTTGCTTTATTAAATCTTAAAGCTTTTTGTATGGATATAAGAGCAAAATTTGCAGCGCAATATACCATTGTATTGCTGTGGGCTGTAAAATATTTCTGTTGCTATTTATTTTCAAAATAATAATAATAATAATAATAATAATAATAATAATAATAATAATAATAATAATAATAATAATAATAATAATAATAATAATAATAATAATAATAATAATAATAATAATAATAATAATAATAATAATAATAATAATAATAATAATAATAATAATAATAATAATAATAATAATAATAATAATAATAATAATAATAATAATAATAATAATAATAATAATAATAATAATAATAATAATAATAATAATAATAATAATAATAATAATAATAATAATAATAATAATAATAATAATAATAATAATAATAATAATAATAATAATAATAATAATAATAATAATAATAATAATAATAATAATAATAATAATAATAATAATAATAATAATAATAATAATAATAATAATAATAATAATAATAATAATAATAATAATAATAATAATAATAATAATAATAATAATAATAATAATAATAATAATAATAATAATAATAATAATAATAATAATAATAATAATAATAATAATAATAATAATAATAATAATAATAATAATAATAATAATAATAATAATAATAATAATAATAATAATAATAATAATAATAATAATAATAATAATAATAATAATAATAATAATAATAATAATAATAATAATAATAATAATAATAATAATAATAAATAATAATAATAATAATAATAATAATAATAATAATAATAATAATAATAATAATAATAATAATAATAATAATAATAATAAATAATAATAATAATAATAATAATAATAATAATAATAATAATAATAATAATAATAATAATAATAATAATAATAATAATAATAATAATAATAATAATAATAATAATAATAATAATAATAATAATAATAATAATAATAATAATAATAATAATAATAATAATAATAATAATAATAATAATAATAATAATAATAATAATAATAATAATAATAATAATAATAATAATAATAATAATAATAATAATAATAATAATAATAATAATAATAATAATAATAATAATAATAATAATAATAATAATAATAATAATAATAATAATAATAATAATAATAATAATAATAATAATAATAATAATAATAATAATAATAATAATAATAATAATAATAATAATAATAATAATAATAATAATAATAATAATAATAATAATAATAATAATAATAATAATAATAATAATAATAATAATAATAATAATAATAATAATAATAATAATAATAATAATAATAATAATAATAATAATAATAATAATAATAATAATAATAATAATAATAATAATAATAATAATAATAATAATAATAATAATAATAATAATAATAATAATAATAATAATAATAATAATAATAATAATAATAATAATAATAATAATAATAATAATAATAATAATAATAATAATAATAATAATAATAATAATAATAATAATAATAATAATAATAATAATAATAATAATAATAATAATAATAATAATAATAATAATAATAATAATAATAATAATAATAATAATAATAATAATAATAATAATAATAATAATAATAATAATAATAATAATAATAATAATAATAATAATAATAATAATAATAATAATAATAATAATAATAATAATAATAATAATAATAATAATAATAATAATAATAATAATAATAATAATAATAATAATAATAATAATAATAATAATAATAATAATAATAATAATAATAATAATAATAATAATAATAATAATAATAATAATAATAATAATAATAATAATAATAATAATAATAATAATAATAATAATAATAATAATAATAATAATAATAATAATAATAATAATAATAATAATAATAATAATAATAATAATAATAATAATAATAATAATAATAATAATAATAATAATAATAATAATAATAATAATAATAATAATAATAATAATAATAATAATAATAATAATAATAATAATAATAATAATAATAATAATAATAAATAATAATAATAATAATAATAATAATAATAATAATAATAATAATAATAATAATAATAATAATAATAATAATAATAATAATAATAATAATAATAATAATAATAATAATAATAATAATAATAATAATAATAATAATAATAATAATAATAATAATAATAATAATAATAATAATAATAATAATAATAATAATAATAATAATAATAATAATAATAATAATAATAATAATAATAATAATAATAATAATAATAATAATAATAATAATAATAATAATAATAATAATAATAATAATAATAATAATAATAATAATAATAATAATAATAATAATAATAATAATAATAATAATAATAATAATAATAATAATAATAATAATAATAATAATAATAATAATAATAATAATAATAATAATAATAATAATAATAATAATAATAATAATAATAATAATAATAATAATAATAATAATAATAATAATAATAATAATAATAATAATAATAATAATAATAATAATAATAATAATAATAATAATAATAATAATAATAATAATAATAATAATAATAATAATAATAATAATAATAATAATAATAATAATAATAATAATAATAATAATAATAATAATAATAATAATAATAATAATAATAATAATAATAATAATAATAATAATAATAATAATAATAATAATAATAATAATAATAATAATAATAATAATAATAATAATAATAATAATAATAATAATAATAATAATAATAATAATAATAATAATAATAATAATAATAATAATAATAATAATAATAATAATAATAATAATAATAATAATAATAATAATAATAATAATAATAATAATAATAATAATAATAATAATAATAATAATAATAATAATAATAATAATAATAATAATAATAATAATAATAATAATAATAATAATAATAATAATAATAATAATAATAATAATAATAATAATAATAATAATAATAATAATAATAATAATAATAATAATAATAATAATAATAATAATAATAATAATAATAATAATAATAATAATAATAATAATAATAATAATAATAATAATAATAATAATAATAATAATAATAATAATAATAATAATAATAATAATAATAATAATAATAATAATAATAATAATAATAATAATAATAATAATAATAATAATAATAATAATAATAATAATAATAATAATAATAATAATAATAATAATAATAATAATAATAATAATAATAATAATAATAATAATAATAATAATAATAATAATAATAATAATAATAATAATAATAATAATAATAATAATAATAATAATAATAATAATAATAATAATAATAATAATAATAATAATAATAATAATAATAATAATAATAATAATAATAATAATAATAATAATAATAATAATAATAATAATAATAATAATAATAATAATAATAATAATAATAATAATAATAATAATAATAATAATAATAATAATAATAATAATAATAATAATAATAATAATAATAATAATAATAATAATAATAATAATAATAATAATAATAATAATAATAATAATAATAATAATAATAATAATAATAATAATAATAATAATAATAATAATAATAATAATAATAATAATAATAATAATAATAATAATAATAATAATAATAATAATAATAATAATAATAATAATAATAATAATAATAATAATAATAATAATAATAATAATAATAATAATAATAATAATAATAATAATAATAATAATAATAATAATAATAATAATAATAATAATAATAATAATAATAATAATAATAATAATAATAATAATAATAATAATAATAATAATAATAATAATAATAATAATAATAATAATAATAATAATAATAATAATAATAATAATAATAATAATAATAATAATAATAATAATAATAATAATAATAATAATAATAATAATAATAATAATAATAATAATAATAATAATAATAATAATAATAATAATAATAATAATAATAATAATAATAATAATAATAATAATAATAATAATAATAATAATAATAATAATAATAATAATAATAATAATAATAATAATAATAATAATAATAATAATAATAATAATAATAATAATAATAATAATAATAATAATAATAATAATAATAATAATAATAATAATAATAATAATAATAATAATAATAATAATAATAATAATAATAATAATAATAATAATAATAACTTTTAACAACTTTTAACAAACACTTACCCATTTTAAGTATAACCTTATGCAAAGTTTGAAAAATATAAGCATCAAATCGTTCACCCATATATAAAGCACAATGTCCCAAACAATCCAGCAAAATGCATGTATGTAAAACATTGAATTCAGCATCTAATATAGAAACTTTTTGAAATTGTTGTTCTAAATCTGCTAATTAAAAAATAATAATCATAAACATTTGCACTGACTTAATAGAAGACCATTATATATTACCTTCTGTTTCATCATCTGAATCACAATCTTGTTTTCGAATTTCGATTGCAGACTCATAAAGGCCCGGAGTACGATCAATAAACCAATCAGAGTGCTAAAAACATATTTGTACCATATAATATGAGCAGTAAATATACACTAAGCTTTATCAGGAGAGTATCAAGAAATTTTTAATTTATAAATAAATAAAGCTAAATTTATTTGTTTTTTATATTGCATTCTAAAGTTAGTCTTAGTTTAACTTAAAAATTTGTTGGTTCTATTCTGATGAACCACAGTGTAAATTTTCTGTAAAATGTTAGCATTCGGCAATGTTTGTTCGATAAAAATAATTCGAATGTACCCACCTTATTGACTTTAAGTTGTGTAGCTTTATCTGGTTCTAAAGCCAGATACCAATGTTTATCTTCCAGCAATTCATCTATTAGTTGCTTGACCAAAATCAAGTCCTTACATTGAAATGAATTGTTTATCTCTTTTGCAGTTACCAGCCACATGAGGGCCAAAAGAATTTCATTCATTGCTTTATTTTGCTGTTGTACCATTTCCAAAAAATAGTCGACAATAATTCGATTTAAAATCGGTGTCTTACCCAATATACGACATATTTCTGCTAAGCATATAACACTTCTTTCAGAATTTATATTCTTGAACCTTCGCCATGGCAATTTAATACTTTCTAAATAATGGCCCTCCACATCTATTTCACGCAGAGAATATTCTTCAACAAGCAAATCTTGCGTTGTTAATAGATCTAAGGCCGATAACAAACACATACAAAACATTTCTAAATTATTAGGTATGGAAAGTAAATTTTGCAATTTTTTTGAACTCAATGTTCTAAAAAATCCTTTAATAAATTTAAATTCTGTATATTGTTCTACATCGTCACATCGCGCTATTATACGTGGCAATTTTGTAAGATGTTCATCGAATAATAATTCTGAATTATCATCAAATATACCTTCGTTAGAGTAATTATTTTGTAATTGATCAATACAAGTGCAACAAAGATTACTTATATGCAAATCTTCGTCTTCTGTTAAGGCAACCACAGATTCTAGCATATAGACAAAATTTTCTTTAAGATTATGAGAACACGTTCTCAATAAGAGGCAACACATTTCAGCATATTCCATTCGAATTTTTGTTGAAGAATGAGATCTAAGTTTACTTGTTTGTTCAAATATTATTCGTAATTTTTTTGAAGTTGCTTCTATCCATTGCTGGGTACGTCCATCTATCTGCATCTGTTTCATGCGTTGTTGTAATTGTTCACGATTTTTTTTGATAGCTAAAAAGTCGCTATCACTATTGCCAGAAGATTGCATAAGGCTCTTGTTGAGCAGTTTTTTAAAAGCTCCTGCATCATATTTTGTATGTATTAGATTTTCGGTCGTCTCTTCGTATATAACACATAATATTCTACCCAAAGCTTTAATTGAGGACTAAGGAAAAGAAAAAATATAACTTCACATCTTAATAACTATTTAAAAACGCTTACGATTTTTATAGATTCGCCTATAGTATCATCACCTATTGAAATCAAATATAGTACAGTAACAATTTTCGGTAGAAAAATAAATATTGTATTTGCGACTTGATTTCGTAAAACTACATCCATACGATCAGCATCATCGTGTACATAAAACACCACCATCAAGCATTCTAAAGAAGCCAATCTAAATGAATAAAAAATGTTAAGAAATAATTTTATTTTAAAGAATACATGTATATATACTGTTACGTTTTAACCTTTTTAAAACGTGTGAGTTCGTTTAAACTGCGTTAAAGTAAAATAAACTCCACTTGTTTTTGTCGTTTATAGTTTTTTATTTTACTGCACTATATCTTTTATACAGTTTATCTCAATACAACAACTTAATATTCGTTTATACAACCCCTTTATTTCCGCTTAAACACGTCTTTATTTTATGACAGCAAAACGATAACTATCTAACTTGTAGGTAAAGCAGCCTCTTTATATACATACATGCCTAATTGCCTACAGTTTGGAAAGTTCCGGAGGTAAGTACGGCATTTTTCACTATTTTTTGAAAAGAAGTTACAAAATCGCAAAAAACTGAAAATATTTATTATAAGATTGTATTATTTTTTTTTAACAGCCCGGCTTGACAAATTATGAATGTTTTGAATTATTCAAATCTTTCATAATTTCACTGTCACAACTGAAAATATTACACTTTAGTTGATAATGTACAAGCGACACATGTAACATAAAAACAGGCATAAGAATATTTTCTCATGTAATGGAGATATTGATGCAAACGAAAAATTATATTAAAAAAGTATATAAAAATTGAAAATTTTTTAAATATATATATAAAAATAAGTTGTCCTATGTTCGTCATTATATGATTCGATAACCATTGAACCGATTTACGAATCAATACATGCTTTGAAAAGGTGTAGTTTTACTGATGGTTTAGCTTCAATTGGGGGGTGCCACGCACATACAAAATTTTTATTTATTTGTTTATATCTTTAAAACGGTAATAGTAAGAGTTTCTAAATTTGGCCCAAATAACTTTGTGGTCAATACAAATCATCAGCCAAAAAGTGGGCGGAATTTGATAAGTGGAAGTGGCACCTCCCATACAAACTAAATACTGATTTTTGTATAATTTTGGATTGATAATAATGGTAATAGTGGAATAGAGTGGCACCTCCTATACAAAGTAAATATTAATTGTTATATATCTTTGGAACGATAATAGTGGAAGGTTTTGAATTTGGTATAAATAAATTGGTAGTTAAATATGAAATATGGGCAAAATTTAATAAAATGAATGGGTGTGGCACCTTCAATACAAAATAAACATTAATATTTGTATATCTAGAGAATGGTTAGAATGGCGATGAAAACAGGAACATTACTGTGAATAGCGAGCGCTATTGTGCGATGATTACAGATAAGTAATAAGTACTTATGTATGTCGATACTATTACAATCCAGTTGGGAAATCTTTAATATAAATATTAAATATCTACCCAAAATTTCCATCTGTGTCTATCAGACGAATGATATAAGGAATTCGTTAAATGATTTTCCGGTTTAGTTAGCAATTATTCGTCTTAATTTTGTTTTTGGCCGGCCACTTCCTCTCATTCCCCGTGGTATTGTGCTGCTTCTTAAGGGTATGGCCAAGACAATCATATTTACAACTCCTTATTTGAATATGTATGATGTTTGAGAAGATAAATCCAAAATTGAATAACAAAGACCAAAGCATTTTTTTAACATGTGTAAATTTCGATTTAATAGAACATTGAAAACAAATTAACAGTAACTACTCTTGTATACAAAACGTACATGATTCTTGAGCCTCTTAAAGAACATACATTCTAACATCATGAACAAAAGCTACTCCCACATGGCGGTTTCATTGTACTCCATAGATCTCGATAGTGGTATATCTAAAATAATTACCCAATTTGAGAAAATCGAATTCAATCAAATGAAAATGTTTAACTGGCTCATGCATAAAATTGTGTTAGAGCAGCTATATTTTTTTTAAACTTTGTTTCTAACTAAATTGGGGTTAAATAAGATTAAAAACAAACAAAAGTTCAATTTGCACTCAAAGCGTAGCTTTTAGAAAATTTTATACATATACAACATGGTGCATAAACGAAGAAAAAATCAATTTTTTTTAGAAGAAAAGAATAAATTTATATATTTTTTGATTATATTTAATGTATTTTGAAGTACTTATTTCAAGGGGTTTATACTTTTATATAGTGCCGCTGTGGTATGGTAGGTAAGACTCTCGCCTACCAACCAGAAGATGGTCGGTTCAATACCAAGCCAGATCATCTGAAAAAAGAAAAAGTTTTACAACAGCTATATCACCTCATAACTAGTAACTGGTTGGTTATGAGTATTACTACTATTGAAAACTTCTTTAAAGCATTTTTCATTCAAGACCGGCGGTAAACTGTAGGTCCCTTTCAATGAAACTGAAAATAGAATCGAGTGTAGCTCATTGACTATATCATCTTCCATAGGATTATTTCATAGTTTTCTCCATTTTATATTTTTTAGGTGCACTTTTTTAAACTCCACCTTAATTTTAGAATCCTCAGAAATTGTGTATTCTACTCCCTTCAGCTCTAAACCCAGATTTTTTAATTCATATGGCAGCTCAACCCTCTATTACCAGAAATATAACATCTCAGATTCTGCCTCAGTATCAGAATCATTCCAATCAAACTCAAGAATTTGTTGTATCCCTCTTGCTGTTAAATACCTTTATCGTTTCATAATTGACTAAATGTATAAAAAAATAAGTAAAAGGCTGGGAAAGAACGCGAAAGTAAAGAAAATTACAATAACAAATATCGAAGAAAATACGCCGTTTATGCGCCATATTGTATATATACAACAGATAAATTAAAGTCCCCAAATATCGTCTGATTAAAATGTTAAAAATTTTTCTTGTTATATTTCGCTTGTTTATAAACTATTGTAACTCGAAAAATATTTTCACTGAATTATCTTTTTCTAAAAAAGTTACTCAGTTATTATTTCAGAAAATAAATATCAAAAAAATTATCAGACTTGACCGAACGAAAATTGTAGCAAGAAACACAAAAAATTTGTTAATTTAAATTACTTCGATAAAAAATATATTGTCGGAAGATACGATAAATGTGCTCTGAAATAGTAATGTTGTTTATAAACAACAAATGCATGAAAGAGTTAGAAAAACAGACACATCTTGGGGAGATGAATGGTCATTTCTTAACCAGTTGACCTACGTGCTTACTATATATTTATGATATTCTGATCAGCATCTTTAAATATTTCATATACCTTTGTTGATGATATTTTGTTTATAATCATTATGTTAAAAAACTTAAATATATGTACATACTATATATTGGCCCACATTCATAGTCAAAAATAAAGTATACTTTAAGTAAACAATAGTCAACTATTATCAAAAGTCGACTCTAACTTATTCATAGACAACTTATAGTATACTCTTGGAATTAGAATTGACTTCAAATATAAAACCAGCTGAACCTGTTTTTAAATAATTAAAATAAAAAAAATTAAATTAAAAATTTGTGAAAAATGTTTCGAATAGAAAAGATTTTGCTATTATTGATTATTGTGAAAATGTTGTTTTTCAATAATTCTTTTTCTTTTATATCATAAAAATGTCATAAGCTCTGCTTTCCACTCATCAACAGGGATGCATATTATCCCAGCTTCTATAGAATATAGATTTTAATGTTACCGTTAGTAGAAGCATAAGATTGGAACATAACCAACACTTGAGACTATGGATTTTGGCGGTGAAATTTGCCTTTTCGCACTTAGCCGTCGTTACATGTTTGCTAAGCCCTAATCTCTAAAAAGTGAAGTTGCACAGACGGGACTAAGGCTCACCATTTAAAAATATGTAAGATAATTCGCTGCAATACCCTTAACACCAAATTCGGGATACGTAATATGAAGTTAGAAAAGTTTAGTTATATCTTTTACCTCGTCAGCATTCTAACAAGGACTGATAGCTATAGAGACGATATAATGTTTGGATGCCCAAAGCCAGTCAATCTTTCTATATTTTATGACCTGTATAAACTGACTGCTATCTTGAAATGGACTAAGGCATAAAACATATTTAACTGATGCATAAAATCAGCCCTGTTGTATGGATGTAAGTTTTGGAACATAACAATAATAAATATAATATAATGGTAAAGCCAAAGCCAAGGATATTTTGCTCAAACATTTGAACTGTAAGATATGATATACACACGCTTACAAACATAGCTGCCATAAATGACGGTTTATCATCAATTTAACAATATTGGCCTCGAAAAAAAATTCAGGGAATATTGATATTAGAAATATTGGCTTATCTATTTTTTAGGCAGTGATTATATTTTTTTGCGTTTGAAGCATTGTTAGGAAATGTAATGTTTTAAAATACAATTTGAAGCAGCTTTAATAAAAACCACGATTTACAAATTTATAAAAATCATTGATCAAAAAATATTGGCAGTCAGTTACAAAAATGGGTCAAAAGATCCTTCTCATATAGACCCTCAACATATATTTGTTGCTTTTTTAATTTTGAATGTTAAATGTACAAACACACCTGAGCCTGTTTGCACATTTTACTTACGTTCCGAACAATACCGTGCAAAAATCATGCAAAATCAGGATTAGGTGTAAATTAAATAAAACTATTGACAATGAAGAATCAGCATTACATAAAAAAACAGTCAGCCGAACCGACAACACCATGTTTTATTATAAAAGTCAAATGATTTTTATTTTACATCTAATCCTGTACTTATGCAATTTTTTGCACGATATCGTTTAGAATTTATCTAGAGTGTAAGAATAGAATTAGGAGTGTTTTATTTAAAATATACATAATTTATATTAATTTTTTTGACATTCAAAAATCACAAAAAAAGCAACAAATATGAGTTGTTTTTGTTAAAAAATTAGTTTTTTTACAGGCAACACTACCTTGTTCAATGTGTCTGTTACTTAATTAGAGTTTTTTGACAAATACTCCTTAGATTTACACAAAATAAAGAGTGACTGAAAAACAGTACTGAAAATAAAAGCGAGTGTATTAATGTGTTACTAAATAACTCATGCATTGCTTTAGTATCTATGTATATCACTACATTACATATAATAATTATAAGACCAAAAAATGTAATAAATAATTTAAAAAAATTAATTGCTGAAGGCTTTAACTGTTGTTTAGAGAACTATGTTCTAAAAAGCTCTAAATAATAATAAATTTAAAATATTTCTTATACAAGTGGTGTTGGTTATTAAAGAGCTAAACTCACATAAGCTTTTTGTATCTTTCTCTTTCTATAAACTCCGCTAAGGTTAACAAAATTTGTCCCAATATCATGGCAGAATCTTTGGTGTAAAACTGCTCCAACACATCTGACGTGGTTCGTTTAAAGCACTCTGTTATAGAATGAACGGTGGCCAATTTAATTTCTTCTGACAAATTTGGCTTTGTAACGGCCTTGTCACAGTCACGAACTTGTTTTAAAACTACTACAAGCATTGTTCTTAAGGCAGTCAATTCCTTTAAATAAACTTTTGAAGTGACCAAGGCAATACATTGCATACATCCAGCACGTATATCCTGATTATCACTGAAAACAAAACATAACAAAAGTAAAATCTTGTAATTGATCAATACAACCACAAATTCTAGCATATAACAGATAGAAAAGCTCCACATATGTATATTCTACCTACTTGCTCAGTTCATCCAGTTTTAAAACAAGTGGTACTAAAATTTGTATGTTGAATATGCTCATCTGCATCCAATTAAACTGGGACAATTCACTTTCCAACTTCGACAGACTTTGTTTCGTTGCGTTTCGTAGAAATGCGTCCATAGCAGGTTTAATTCTTAAAACAAAGGGTTCCAAAGAAGTCATTTTAGGACGTATTTTAGTTTAATAAAAAATTAAACTTTATTTACAAAAAATAAATATGGATGATATGCGAAAGCCACAGAAAATGAAAAAGCAATTAAACAGCTGGTTAGTGAGTTACAGAGTTTTCTGTCTAAATGCTAATGGTTTTTAGTACTTAAGTGAGTTCAATGATATATCACTTCAAAGTGATTGACAACTGCCTTTGTTTACATTGTAGTGGTTGTTTACGTTTTCTTAAAGTTCTATGAGTAAATATTCAAATCTTTTGGTTAATGTGAAAATCATGAAACGTATCTGTCATTTAAAACCCATAGAGCCAGAGCATAAAATAATACATTTGGAAGCAGGCACCAATATAGTTGGGCGCAATAAAGAAACCGGTATCAGAGATATAAAGTGTTCAAAGCAACAATTAGAACTAAAAGTGGACCTAAATGCTGCCCAGATTAACTTAAAAGTTTTGGGCTTAAATCCTTGTGGTATTAATGGTTTAATGGCCATGCAACATACAAATTGTGAATTACAACATGGTGATGTACTGGAGATAGTTTATGGTAGGCATTCATACGAAGTTGTTTTCAAACCACCACCAGATAATTTCACAAATAAACCGTTAGCTCAAACAGAAGCAATTGATGACAAAAGCTATCAAGGCGAATTAAAAGAATCCCTTTCTGACTCTTGGGACTCTGTGGAAAATGGAAAGATGTTAATTTATACCAGTAAAGGGGTTAAGCCGTCATCGAAATTGGCGGCCTATGATATAGACGGTACAATAATCAAGACAAAGTCTGGTAATGTTTTTCCCAAAACCACTGATGATTGGATGCTAAACTATCCCGATATTCCAAAAAGGCTGAAGACACTTTTTGAAGATGGCTTTAAAATATGTTTCTTCACTAACCAAGGAGGTATAGGAAAAGGCAAAGTTAATGGAGATGAATTTAAACTTAAAATTAAACAAATTATTGCGAAACTACAAGTGCCCGTACAGGTATTTGTCGCCACAAGCGATGGTTACTATCGCAAGCCACTGCTTGGCATGTGGGAGTTTATGGAAAGGGAGAAAAATCAAAATGTTGCAGTAAAAAGGGAACAAAGCTTTTATGTGGGTGATGCTGCTGGCCGGCCGGAAGTGGGTACGGGTGTTAATAAACGACGTAAGGATCACTCATTGGCCGATAGGTTATTTGCAAAAAACTTGGGTGTAACTTTTTATACGCCAGAGGAACATTTTTTGGGGGCCAAACAAGAACACTGGATAAATCTTGAGTTTGATCCCACAGTAGAATTAAAAGATTTGCCATTACTGGACCCTGAAGAAGCTAAATTATCTTTAGATGAGTGTGAAATAATTGTAATGATGGGATTGCCAGGATCAGGTACAAATATTGTATAAATTATTGTAAATTCTTTATTATTTATTCTTTACTATTATACATTAAGGGAAATCTCACTTCACTCAGAAACATTTGGCTCCCTTGGGTTATAGCTTAATAAATGCTGATACTTTGGGTTCAACTCAAGCCTGCCTAAAATCCTGTGATAAGAGTCTATTGTCTTATAAATCATGCGTCGTCGATAACACAAATGTTGATGTTGAGTCACGCAAAAAGTTTATAGAACTTGCTAAAAAATATAATGTCAAGTGCCGTTGTTTTATGATGAATGTTTCAGTGGCCCAAATTAAACATAATATAGCTTTCCGTCACTTAACCGATATCAAGCATTCAAAGATAAACGATATGGTTTTTAATACGATGAAAAAGAAATACACCATCCCCTCCTTGGCAGAAGGATTTACGGAAATTGTGAAAGTAAATTTAAAACCAGAATTTGAACGTGACGATTGGAAACGCTTATACAAATTATATTTGGTTGAAAAATAAATACATCAAAAAAAGACAAATTTTATTTCAGTTAAACAAAGGCAAATAAAAATTTATAAAATGGAATTGCTTAATAATGAAAATTATTCATTGAAATCAGTCTCCTCAGTCCAAAGTGAATATACGTTTTGCTATATCATCTATTAACCAGTCTACAGCACTCAAAAGCTTTTCTCCAGTTACAGCGCTTACACCAACAACTAACCAATGGTGTGTGGTTATATTATCTAACTGAAGTATCTGAAATTAATAATAAAAACCTTTATAATTTTGTACTTAACTGGATATAATCTGCAACACATCATATATGTATATATAATAATGGAATTGATCTATATGACAATACCATATTTTTGTAACTTTGTATTTGCTTAATTGTTTTTAAAGACACACGTACTATCATCAACACAGTAGTTAAAAAAAAAATTAAATTTATACATATTTCTAGGATACAATAAAAAGGTTTTATGGACATTTAATTTCATTCATTCATTAAATTATTCAAAGCAGTTTGAATGACTAAGTGAATTGGTGTAGTGATGATAGAGAAAAACTAATGGTATAATGTTTAAATACAAAACAAACCTCTTTAATTTCATTTGCAGATAATGCTCCAGGTAAATCTTGCTTATTAGCCAATACCAATAATGTAGCTCCTGCCAATCTCTCTTCTTGCAATAGTATTTCCAATTCTTGCTTACACGTTTCCAAACGCATACGATCTGCGCAGTCTACTACCCACACTAGGCCGTCAGTACACTCAAAATAGTTACGCCAATATGAACGTAATGACCTCTGACCGCCTACATCCCACATATTCAGAGTATAGCCATTATGTTCCAGAGTTTTTATGTTAAATCCCAATGTTGGTGATATGGTATCAATAGGTTCACCATTAAATCTTTTTAATATTGTAGTCTTGCCGGCATTGTCCAAACCTCTATAAAATACAAGAAAAAATGATTCATTCATTGTCTGTTGATTCGTTTGAAAAGGGATTTCCGATTACTTACAGTAATAATATACGCATCTCCTTTTCTTTTTGTCTCATTTTCTTTAAAACAGAGAGAAAACCCATGTTTTATGTTATAAATTTTAATTATTTTTAATTTATTATGAAAATCAAACAACAGCTGCAATTTTATTTTTATTATCTGCTTTTTTCTTTGTAAACAATCGCTTTTGTTTTTATCGGAATGAAGTGTTGTGGCATCTCTATATATATAGTGAGACAATGTTGCGTATAAATAGTAGTATAATTTTACAACACTGTGTATTCCAGCATTAATAAATGTCATAATTTTTTTGACAATCACATTCTGTTTAATGTGAATTTTTTCCTCGGATCCAGAGCGTTGAATTGATTCAATTCTTCTTTTTTAGGAATTGTCGAAAAAAAAAATAAAACGTAGGAAAAATGTTGAACTTGTCCAGAGTGAGTATTTTCTAATGTTCAGCCACTTCTACCTACCAACTAGAAACACTTGATAGCCCTTGAATATGTAATTTGTATTTTTTGACAGAAAATGTAAATTACGTAAGATAGGTTATGCACTACCAAATTATAGACCATAGAAGGAAACATTATTTCTGTTTATTTTTTAGGCCGTTGTACGCAGCTTCACCACCTCCGGTGCCACACGTTCAGCAGCCAAGGCTGAAGTTGAAAAAGGCTATTTCGAAATCAAAAAGATTCAAGAACACTTCCAAAAGAAGGATGGCAAACCTGTATTCTTAAAGGGTTCAGTTTTTGATCAAGTCTTGTACCGTATCACAGTTGCCCTGAGTTTAGTTGGTATTGGAGGCATGGGTAAATTGTTTTATGATTTGTCTGTACCCAAAACCGAATAAATATGTGTCTATAGTCGCAACAATTCTGTTTAAAAGTGTATTTAAGACTCCAAACAAACAATCGCCTATATTTCCTTATTTCTGTGTTTTTCTTAGCCTTTAATTTGTAAGTTTTGATTGTCTGTCGTTCAGCTGTATTAAAAATTAATAATTATATTACTTTCATTTCAGAGAACCTTCTGCATTTTGGAGCATATTTTATCTGAATTGCATTAACATGTAACTTATACATTCGCTTAAAAAAGAGCATTTAAAGCATAGAAATATATGAAATTTTAAGCTAATATAAAGACTTATTCACTTTAAAGGATTTTTTTTCTAATTAAGGGTAAATCAATGGTCTTATCAAGTTTTAAATAAAAGGCAATTTCAAGTTACCTAACACTTCTGTATGAGGGAATTATTTTTTGTTCTACCAAATTCTTGTGACCTTTATAGAAATAAATATTACTGAAATGGGAAATTTTTATTTCAAAACACCTATGTATATAACGCCACTTCTCGAGTTTGCGATAGTCGTCAAGTACATGTTCTATGTTCTACTGACCTTTATTTTCCTGTCATAAAAAAACAGTTATTTTCAGGCAAGTGGGATTAATTCCGTAATTAGCTTCTACAGAAAACGTAAAACAAAAATTTTCTTCGGAGTGAAACCACTTAAAATTACACACAAGTGATTTAATTATTTTATAATTTTTGTTTTGATTTTTATTTACAAACCAAAAATTTATATAGTCTATTTCTCGGGAAAAATATAACATGAAAAAATTAGTATAAATATAACATTTTCTTTTTCTGCGAAAAGTTTACTTTAAATTTTATTTTTTAATAAAATCGTTCGGAATTTGGAGCACAAAAAACTTAATCGGGATTGCAAGTACGAAATCAAAACCATTTCGATCGGAATGAGGGCCAAATATTACAAATATATATTCGTTTATTTTTACAAATATATATTCACCTGTACACCTTTCTCATTTATTTTAAATTTAAATCTTAATTATGTAAACTAGTTAATTCCTGAAGGAACATCAATCTATATCAATGGGATCATAGTCTGGGCCTTAATGGGCTAATATGATCTTTAGAGAGTAGTAGAATATATTTTATGGAAAGAAACCTTGGGATCACATTATATCTAATTCTTTTAAAAGCATATAATTCTTTTAAAAGCATTCAATATTAGACGTATAATAAGATTAGATCCTCTATTAATTTACCATTCCTTAAAATTTTAAAAATGCTTCATTGAGATTTTAAAGAACATCATTATTTTTACGCAAAAAAACTTAATATTTTTATGCATCATTAGCATATTGTGTCTTATTTTTTTTCATTTTATGATAAGATTATATTTAAAAAATTAATGTTAAGAGTAATTTTTATATTATGTTATCTTGATAAATGATAATATAAAATGTTGTATGTATGCCTTTTTTAAACTAAGCATAATAATTCAAATTGGCTTTCTTCTTAGCCTGAACTTCCATTATGGCGTCCATGAAATCCTCATGAGTCACCTGAGTAGCTGAACGACGTAAAGCAATCATACCAGCTTCAACACAAACTGCTTTACATTGGGCACCATTAAAATCATCGGTAGATCTAGCCAATTCTTCAAAATTAACATCACTACTAACATTCATCTTACGTGAATGAATTTGCATAATACGGGCACGAGCTTCCTCATTAGGATGAGGAAATTCAATTTTTCTATCTAGACGACCGGAACGCAAAAGAGCGGGATCCAGGATATCGACACGATTTGTAGCTGCAATAACTTTAATATCGGCCGTTGAACTAAATCCATCAAGTTGATTTAGTAATTCCAACATTGTACGTTGAACCTCGCGGTCACCGGCTTTTTCAGAGTCAAAACGTTTTGTACCAATAGCATCAAGTTCATCAATAAATATAATAGCTGGTGCTTTTTCTTTAGCCAAGGCAAAGGCATCTCTAACTAGTTTGGCACCATCACCTATAAACATTTGTACCAATTGTGGGCCGGCCAATTTTAAGAATGTAGACTTTGTTTGGGCGGCACAAGCTCTTGCTAATAAAGTTTTACCAGTGCCGGGGGGACCATACAACAAAACACCCTTGGGTGGATGAATACCCAAATTTTTAAATTTCTCTTTGTGAGTCATTGGCAATACAACGGCTTCGATAAGCTCTTGTATTTGTTTATCCAAACCCCCAATGTCTGAATATTGTTCTGTCGGACGTTCATCTACTTCCATTGCCTTGACACGGGCATCATATTCGGCTGGCAGAGTCTCTAAAATCAAATATGAATCCTTATTTACACCAACCAAGTCGCCTGGTTTTAATTTTTCTGCATCTACCAAACCAATTACAGGCAAAAAGTAGGCTTGACGTGTGGAAGTTTTAATCACAGCGCATTTGCCCTTGCGTTGATTATCTAAGACTTGTACAGCACCATCATCTTCATCTTCTTGGGCTTCCATGTCTAGTAATTCAATTACATTTGAAACTAAATAGGGTAAAGTTTTGTTTACCTTAAAAGCCAAAAAATATTAAAAGCAAAATTCTATTGGCATTATGTAGCGAGACTCGGTCCTTACCTTTATTTTTTCGGTGTTATCTTTAATTTTATCATTTTGGGCCTGTATTTCGTGTGTTATACGCATAACCTCACTCTTCATAATTTTTATCTCATTATCCATTAAACGCGTCCTGCTGACTATTTCATCCGTAGACATACGCATTACCTCCTCACCCAATTCATCACCATCTTCCCAAATTGATTTATCTTCCAGTGTAGCAGCAGTCATTGTTTACTTCTTTTGTGTACTTCGACTTGTACCAAACGTTTGACTTAATTCTGTGTATTTGGTTATTTAGTAACAATAATTTAAGCAAATTATTTTTTATTAAATTTGGAGAACTTACTATTTTATCGATGACTTGTAAATTTTTGTTTTGTGCTGATGTTTGACAGATGCAGATGTCGAAAACAATTGTCACAGTGATGCCATACCTGATAATATAGTATATAAAGACAAAATGAGCTGAGCTACTATACTGTGTACAGTATGGAACAAAATGCTTAGCAGTTGAACTTACACTTCCTGGCAAAATATAAAAATGCAATAGAATTATTACGTTTTTTAAAAAACATCAACAAAAGGTATTAAATTCAAATACTGAAATGAGATAAAGGCAATAATAACAAAGAATCGGCTAAGTTTTAATGTCAGAACTATTAGATAAATTTGTTTTCGTTCCCAAATTTGGATAAGAATGCCTTAAGTATCCCCTCTAATATGAAAAAATCTTTTTTTTATCTTCTAAATACGCAGATATAAGTACATACATACATAAATGTAAGTTTCATTATAAAAAGCTGATTAATTTATTTCAAAATTACTTTTAGTCATAATTTAAAATCTTTGAGGATTACAGAGAAATTCGTACTTTATACACCATATCCCCTGAGACACTATGACATTTTCAGAAGTATTTTTAACTACTGTCCAAAAATTCACCATTGAAATAGGATTAGGGCTTTATGCTGGCCAATAAATCACCTGAACTTTTTGTTGTTAAAGCTATTCTTTAACAACTTTAGCGGTGTGTTTTAGATTACCATCTCAGTAGAAGATGACAGTATTATTGACTTTTATACTCCATCAAACTATTATAAATAGTATGGTGCTTGAACAAAGCTCTCAAATTATCCAGATGTATTTTGAAAATTGTAACAGCGAAGACTTATTTTTGGATTTACGGATTTGTAAATAAGCAAAATTGTCTTATATGAATGAGACCAATCCACATTAGACCTTACAGTGGCATCATTCGTTCTTATTTGTTCAAAAATGATACCGCAGCTTACGTTACGGTAAATAGAGATCACGACCACACTATGAAGTCATTGATTCATACAGACAAACCAGCAGAAATTGACGTGTTAAAGGCCAACATTGTTTATAGCTCACGAAAAAGTAGCCCAATTTGGTCATCCAGAGTGAGCTTCTTCAAGAACAACCACAATGGCTATATCTCCGAAATCATTTTCAAATGTTATTTTTTGGATTAAAATTTATTTTGTGCGCTAATTTTTACCATTTAAAGTTCTACTGATTTAAAAATACTTTACAGTTTATTTATTCTTTTTAATTTAATATTAAGCCTTAAAAGCCGTCTAAACCGATAAGTAACAACGCAATTGACTACACTCTAGACTATAATTGTCAGATTTTGGCGCAAAATGTAAACAAAAGTTTTGTTTAATTCTTTGTGAAGTTTTATAATTCTATTCTCGTCAGTACTTTTCTTTATATTATTTATAATTTTTTTTTTTTTTTAAATATGGAACCAAGCGGTGGCAGCGGTAAGAGTGTGCTACAAAATACTGGTAAATTTGTAGCAGAAACAAGAACAGAAGGGTATATATAGTACAAATCTTAATATACATAATGTGCAAATATTTAATGCTATTAAATCATTTATGTTTGTAGTGATGACTATTTTAATGAAGCTGGTTATAGACAGTCGAGAGAAAATGATAAAATAGATTCTAAATACGGTTTCGATCGCGTTAAAGACGGAATGGAGCGAACAGGATATCTTATTAACATGCATACGGTAAGTACATACCTCGTTTTCTATACTATAAACGCCATCCACATAGGATCTCTTGCCTGAATTAAATTTAATTCACTTTCTAATAAAAAAGTATTCTGTATACATACTTCTAGTCCAGATTTCACCAGAAGTATATGCCGCAAATATCATTACCATATGTAATTATTGCAACTTCTGATCTATTACCTATATAATTATTAAAAAAAACACTAATTCATTTTTATTTAAATAAGTTTTAAGTACATTATAAATCTGAAGCACCTTAAGAAGATTCGTCTAGAAAAAATGTGGTTAATGTGGAACATTTCATGTAATACTAGAAATAAAATTTAAAATTAAATGTAATTTTCGATCCGATTTGTCGTCTTTTAGTTTTTATAATTCTTGGATACGTACTTTGAACGATAAAAAGATCTGTGATCTGAGTAAAAGCATTTGTCGGTGAAAATACGACTAAGTTTACGTTTAACTACTTTTCATGTCTACCAACATACCTTTATGACAAAAAAATTATATTAAACAATTTTATTTCTATACTTTATATTTTATTTTCTTGAAAACAAATTGGCTTTCAACCTTGTAGTGGGTACTCTTTATATTTATAATAAAACACTTAAGATCTTTTTAAGTTTTGCAGCATTGAATGTAAAATTTTTAAATGTATCATCTGAGAGCTAAACCATATAAGAGCAAATCTTTATATTTATAATTCGCCAATCAGTAGATATGACATACAATTATAGTGCATTTTAATTTAATCCTTATATTAAATTTTTGTGTCGAACATATTGAAATTTATGGATTTTTGTTAACACTGAACTCTAATTTTTCAATATCTTACAATAGTATGTCCAAAGAAAAAATTTAAGCACTTTTATGTATACAACGTAGGTATGTATATTATCACAAACATTGTTGGTTCTTATATATATACATATAGTTCTTATATATACACATATAGTCACCTAAAACGGAAATGGCCCTAACTAACATTTTGAAAATTTTACAGAAAAGGCAAAAAAAAAAAAAAATTTAATTAAAAATTATAGTTTTAATCATCGAGATTTTTACATTATATTTGAGATATAATTTTAAAATTTTTTTTCAATTATAAACCAATAATGCGATTTGTAGATAAGGCCGTTTGGTTTTTGGTAATAAAATCGCTAATTTTAGTCGGAAGAGTCCAAATTTATTTGTGGACCTTTGTTTTGATGAAATACAGCAAAATTAATGAAAAAGTCGATTTTGATTTTTTGTTAGTTAGGGCCGTTTGCGTTTTAGGTGACGATATGTAGGTACGGTATTGAGTAATTTGTTTTGCTTATTTACTCGAACAATTTGGTGTCCATGATTTCCTCGTTGAGTGGATAGTCAGTGTGCTTAAGGTTAAGATTGTCCACTCAGAACTTGGAGAGGTACGCCTTGAGAGATAGGTGTCTCGCAGTACGCTTCAAAGGAAAGTACTTTCACGTTTACTATGTAATCTTGTTATAAATGGCATCCTCAGGCGTGTTGAGGTCCCGTTCGTATTATAATCGTTTTCATAAATCCAAAATGTTCCTTGGAACCAAATTATATTTTCCATGTGTTTTTTGTGGAGGGGCAGAGGAGACTGTAGAGTCTTCAAGCTGTTTTGGTCTTAACTCGACTGCTCAATGACGGAATGAGTCTTTAATCTGAGAAAGGAATCCCATAGGACTGATAGGTTTTCTGACTGGGCATTGCCTTCTAAAGGCAAGGATTGGGCTATGGGAAGAGGACACTCCTAATTCTTACCGAGTTTGTGGAACATAGTCTCTGTCATTGTCCGGCTCTTCTTGAGCGCTGGCTTTCAATAGTCTAGGTGAGGTTGCATCAGCCAGGGACTGTGACCTGGAAGGTTATGTATCAGGTTTAGGCTGGCTTGACGCACGGTTCTATTTGGTTGTCCTTTCTTTGCTATCTTATTCTTTTTTTCTTTCCTTTGTTTCTTTTCTATTTCTTACCCTATTTATCTTTATTTTCATTAGTTTTTTTTTTCTTGATAAAGGTTTCTACAATGGACTTCTACGGTCTCTGGGTAGGGTGCTCCTGCACCACATTTTTCGACCTAACCTAACCTACTCGAACAATTATTATTTTATTATTTTAATTTCAGACTGAAGTCTTAGATGACGATCGTCGTTTGGTAGCAGCTTTAGATTTGTTTTTCATACAAATGGATGGTTCCCGCTTTAAATGCACGGTAGCATATAAACCATACTTATTGGTAAAGCCAGATGAAAAACAGGCCTTGGAATTAGCACGATTTTTAAGTCGCAAATACTCCGGTCAGCTGGCGGGAGTTGAACACATATATAAAGAAGATTTAGATCTACCCAATCATTTGTCAGGTCTTAAGCAACAATATTTAAAATTATCTTTTCTTAATCAAACTGCAATGACAAAGGTCCGTCGTGAAATTATGGCTGCTGTACGTAAAAATACCGAAAGAGAAAAATCCAATACCTATTATTTGCAAATGTTGGCCTCGTCATTAGCAGCCAATGCAGCAAATGAAGGAGGAGGAGATAGTAAAAAACAATTGGATTATATGGATAGCATTATGGATATAAGAGAACATGATGTACCCTATCATGTTCGTGTTTCTATAGATTTAAAAATATTCTGTGGCCAGTGGTATAATATACGTTGTCGTAGTGGTGGTATGGAATTACCAATTATAACCCCACGTCCTGATATTCTCGAACGTCCTGAACCGGTCGTTTTGGCCTTCGATATAGAAACAACCAAGTTGCCATTAAAATTCCCAGATGCACAATCAGATCAAATAATGATGATTTCTTATATGATAGATGGCCAAGGATATTTGATTACTAATCGTGAGATTATATCTTGTGATGTCGAAGATTTTGAATACACACCAAAACCAGAATTTGAAGGAAATTTTATTGTTTTTAATGAAGCCAATGAAATGCAATTGATACAAAAGTTTTTCGATCACATAATGGAAGTTCGTCCTCATATTGTGGTAACCTATAACGGCGACTTTTTTGATTGGCCTTTTGTGGAGACTAGAGCAGCAGTTTATGATATGGATATGAAACAGGAAATTGGGTTTTCAAAATCGAGAGATGGAAATTATTTGTGTAGACCCTCAATTCATATGGACTGCTTGTGTTGGGTGAGTAGAATAATTTAAAATCGTAGGCCACTACTTTCAAGTTAATAATGGGAAAATATCAAAAAATTTAGGTAAAACGTGATTCATATTTACCAGTTGGATCTCAAGGTCTTAAAGCTGTCGCCAAAGCAAAATTACGTTATGACCCCGTTGAATTAGATCCTGAAGATATGTGTAAAATGGCTGTCGAGCAACCACAAGTTCTTTCAAATTATTCTGTTTCGGATGCTGTAGCCACTTATTATCTGTATATGAAGTATGTGCATCCATTTATATTTGCTTTAAATACAATTATTCCTATGGAACCGGATGAAATTTTACGTAAAGGTTCTGGTACATTATGTGAAACCTTACTTATGGTTCAGGCCTATCACGCCAACATTGTTTATCCTAATAAACAACAAAGTGAATTAAATAAACTTTCAAATGAGGGTCATGTTCTTGATTCGGAAACGTATGTGGGTGGCCATGTCGAAGCTTTGGAGTCTGGGGTATTTCGTGCTGATATTCCATGTAGATTTCGTTTAGATCCGAATATGGTACAACAACTGATTGATAATGTTGACCGAGTTTTAAAACACGCTCTAGAAGTGGAGGAGGGTATACCTTTGGAAAAAGTAAACAATCTTGATGAGGTGCATAAAGAGATATGTCAGGCTCTAAAAGGTCTACATGATATACCTAATCGTTTGGAACAACCAGTAATTTATCACTTGGATGTAGGTGCTATGTATCCGAACATTATTTTAACTAATCGTTTGCAGCCTTCTGCTATGGTCAGTGATACCGATTGTGCCGCTTGCGATTTTAATAAACCTGGCGCTCGCTGTAAACGTACTATGGATTGGTTGTGGCGCGGTGAAATGTTACCGGCTTCTAGGAATGAGTTTCAAAGAATTCAGCAACAATTGGAAACAGAGAAATTTCCACCACTGTTCCCTGGTGGACCTCAACGAGCATTTCACGAACTTTCCAAGGAAGATCAAGCGGCTTATGAAAAAAAACGTTTATCGGATTATTGTCGAAAAGCTTATAAGAAAACTAAAATAACCAAATTAGAAACTAGAACATCTACAATTTGTCAAAAAGAAAACAGTTTTTATGTGGACACTGTAAGAGCTTTCCGTGATCGCCGTTATGAATACAAGGGCTTAACGAAAGTAGCAAAGGCTGCGGTTAGTGCTGCTTTAGCATCGGGTGATGCTTCGGAAATCAAAGCAGCTAAAGGTAGAGAGGTTTTATATGACTCCCTTCAGTTAGCTCACAAATGTATTTTGAATTCTTTCTATGGTTATGTAATGCGTCGTGGTGCTAGATGGCATTCCATGCCTATGGCTGGTATTGTTTGTTTGACAGGTTCAAATATTATTACCAAAGCCCGTGAAATTATAGAACGTGTAGGCCGTCCATTGGAGTTGGATACCGATGGTATTTGGTGTATTCTGCCCGGTTCTTTTCCGCAAGAGTTTACTGTGCTGACTTCACATGAAAAGAAAAAAAAGATCAATATATCGTATCCAAATGCTGTACTTAATACTATGGTTAAAGATTACTTTACTAATGATCAATATCACGAATTGGTCAAATTTAAAGACGATTCGGGAGGACTTCCTGAGTACACTATAAGGGAAGAAAATTCTATATTCTTTGAGGTAGATGGTCCCTACTTGGCAATGGTTTTGCCAGCTGCCAAAGAAGAGGGGAAAAAGCTAAAGAAACGTTATGCAGTATTTAATTTCGATGGATCTTTGGCTGAACTGAAGGGTTTTGAAGTCAAACGTCGAGGAGAACTACAGTTAATTAAGAACTTTCAAAGTTCCGTATTTGAAGCATTTTTGGCCGGAAATACTTTAGAAGAATGCTATGCTTCGGTAGCTAAGGTAGCAGATTATTGGTTGGACGTTCTATATAGCCGTGGATCGAATTTGCCAGATTCCGAACTGTTTGAATTGATCGCAGAAAATAAATCTATGTCAAAAAAACTTGAAGAATATGGCGATCAAAAATCTACCTCTATTTCTACCGCAAAAAGACTTGCAGAATTTTTAGGTGAACAAATGGTTAAAGATGCTGGCTTGGCATGCAAATATATAATTTCGCGAAAACCAGAAGGAGCTCCGGTTACAGAGAGAGCTATACCTTTGGCTATTTTTCAGTCAGAGCCAAGTGTACGAAGGCATCATTTACGACGTTGGCTTAGAGATAACACAATGGGTGATGCAGATATACGTGATGTTTTGGATTGGAATTATTATATTGAACGCTTGGGAGGAGCTATACAAAAGATTATTACTATACCTGCCGCTTTACAGGGACTTTCTAATCCTGTGCCAAGAGTACAACATCCCGACTGGTTGCACAAAAAAATTTCGGAAAAGAATGATGTTTTTAAGCAAAGAAGAATTAATGAAATGTTTACAGCTCGACCAAAACCTAAACAAGTTTTAGCCTTATCCAGTAATGACAGTGAAACTAAAGATGTGGATATAGCTGATATGGAGGACTTGGTAGGTATTGAGCATGAGAGCGATGGTAAGCCGAGAGTAACAAAAAGACGTAGAGCTGATTCAGATGAAGAGAGAAATGAATCTAGCGAATCTCAGCATACTTCCTGGCGTCAGGCTTTAGGCCCACCACCTGCCATTGGAAAAACGCGCAAAGAAATAGTGGAATGGGTTAAATTTCAGAAGCTTAAATGGGCTTGGCAGTTAGAGAGGCGACAACGTTATAAGCAACAAAATAAAAGGCAACGTAATGGTAATTCAAAGAATGAGCAAGATCCCAGATCTTCTGCTAAAGGAGCCATATCTACAGCTACATTAGGCGGATTCTTGCGAAGAGCCCAGCGCACTTTGTTAGACCAAGTATGGCAAATATTACAAATAGCGCCTGTAGATGATTTGGGACATTTTACTGTATGGGCTATGATAGGTGAGGAGTTACATAGGATAAAATTGACAGTGCCTCGCATATTTTATGTGAATCAACGAAGTTTAGCCCCACCCGAAGAAGGCCAAATGTGGAAGAAGGTAAATCGCGTACTGCCACGTTCTCGTCCTGTTTATAATCTTTATAGGTACAGTGTGCCTGAACAGGTTTTCAAGGATAATTGCTTAGGTATGTTAGCAGATCTCGCTACACCCGATATTGAGGGTATATACGAAACCCAAATGTCTTTAGAGTTTAGAGCTCTTATGGATATGGGCTGTTTGTGTGCTGTCCAACGAGAAGAAGCCAAACGTTTAGCTAGTTTGGCTACTAAAGATTTGGAAAGCTTTAATATCGAACAACTGGAACAGAAATCTCAAGCACACATAAAATACCTTCAAGGTTCTCATACAAAATTACGAAAAATATTCTTATATCAACACAATATCCCAACAGCTAAAAAAGAAATGTGGTCTATATTTTTAATGGCTAGTAAAAAAGCAATAGTTATAGCTCTGGATACTGTCCGTACAAATCAAATGCCGAATATGAAAAATCTATATGCAGCTGAAAGATTAGCTTTGTTAAAAAACTTACAAAATTCAGATGATGTAGCTAAAATTCCACCTGAAGATTTTTCTTTTGAAATATTTATTGAAGTGGACGTTAAACAGGTTTATCGCCACATACAAAAGTCTTTGTCGACATACAAAGAGGAAAAACGAGGACCAACTATAATATGCATGCAAACAGCGATTGAAGCACGTAAACTCAGCAATTATATGCCAGTTTTACTAGACTTTCCTCAGGCTCAAATCCATATATCTGATGATGCATCTCTTCTATCAGGCTTAGATTGGCAACGACAAGGATGCCGAGCTTTAGTGCGTCACTTTTTAAACATAAATAATGTGGTTGAATTAATGTTAGATCAATGCCGTTATTTTCATGTGCCCTTAGGCAACATGCCACCTGATACTGTGCTGTTCGGGGCCGACCTCTTTTTTGCCAGATTACTGCAAAAGCACAATTTTGTTTTATGGTGGTCCGCTACAACGCGGCCTGATTTAGGTGGACGAGAAGCGGATGATAGCAGACTATTAGCTGAATTTGAGGACAGTGTTACTGTGGTACAAAACCAATCGGGATTTTATTCTGATGTTTGCGTAGAATTAGCTCTAGACAGTTTAGCAGTTTCCGCTTTATTGCAGTCAACCAAGATACAAGAATTGGAAGGCGCCTCTTCTGCTATAACATTTGATGTGATTCCACAAGCCTCGCTTGAGGAAATGATAGGAACTGTGCCGGCAGCAACTCTGCCGAGTTACGATGAGACAGCTCTTTGTTCAGCTGCTTTTCGCGTAATGCGCTCCATGGTTAACGGCTGGCTCAGAGAGGTATCAATTAACCGCAATATTTTCTCCGATTTTCAAATTGTACATTTTTACCGTTGGGTGAGATCCAGTAATGCTTTACTTTATGATCCGGCGTTAAGAAGATCGCTAAATAATTTAATGAGAAAAATGTTTTTAAGAATTGTAGCCGAATTCAAACGATTGGGTGCTACCATAATATATGCCGATTTTAATCGTATAATACTGTCGTCGGGTAAAAAATCCGTTGCCGATGCTTTAGCCTATGTAGATTATGTAGTTCAGTCCTTAAGAAACAAGGAAATGTTTCACTCGATACAGTTATCTTTTGAGCAGTGTTGGGAATTTATGTTATGGTTAGATCATGCCAATTATTCGGGCATAAGAGGACGTTTACCAAAAGGTATAGACGAAACGGCTGTAGGAGACGTTACAGCAGCTGCTCTTGCTGCTCAGTCAGAGACACGTTTAAAAAATAGTGAATCTCAAAAATCGGATAATGAAGATTCGGATGATGACTACGACAATGATGTGGAAGAAGTACCACGAGCCACTGAAGAAGAAGAGAATGCTGAAGAAGAGGAACAATTATCACTGGAATTAAATTGGACTATCAGTGAACATTTGCCAGAAGAGAACGAATGCCGAGAAAAATTTGAAGCGATCATTACATTGTTTATGCAATCTTTGGCTGAACGTAAATCTCCACAGCAAGCCATTAAAGATATTTCGCATGCTGCTTTCGACTTTATCATTAAATTACACAAAAACTATGGTAAGGGTAAACATAGTCCTGGTTTAGATCTTATACGTGCACTTATTAAGGTGCTGAGCGTTAATAAGAGCCTGTTAGAGGATATAAATGAGTTACGTCGTAATATGTTACGTTTAGTGGGTGTTGGCGAGTTTTCCGATTTGGCCGAATGGAAAGATCCTTGTGATAGTTATACAATAGCCGAAGTTATCTGTAAGGCCTGTAATCATTGTCGTGATTTGGATTTATGTAAAGATAAACATCGTGCCATGAAAGATGGAATGTAAGTAAACAATTTTATATTCAATATAACACATACTTCGCTACAATATGATAAAGACTAACCTCTTTTGTTATAAAAAAACTTTTAAATACATACAAATCGTAAATCTTTTATAAAAATGTCGAATACCATATTCTAATTACTGTCGGAGTTTGAACTGAAATGTAGAGAAAGGTCTGAACAATTTATTTCAAAATAATTTGTTTGTGACATGTATTAATTTTAATTTAACGTGATTATTCCTTATGAACAACCGAATGTTGGTCGGTATGCCTTAGTTTTTGAGATCAGTCCCATATTGTAGCTTATTTGGTTTTTTAATCTTTTTTCTCGCTTGCTAAAAATATTCTTATATTTGTGAAAAACCCATGTTGTAGCTTATTTGATTTTTTAATCTTTTTTCTCGCTTGCTAAAAATATTCTTATATTTGTGAAAAACCCAGACCTGTATGGCTGTGCGCGCAGTGTTTTGTTGCTTATGACAATGAGGAAATTGAAATGCGCATCATTGATGTTGTGCAGCGCAAACTGATGTCTTATGTTTTGCAAGATTTACGCTGTATACGATGTAATGAAATAAAGCGTGAAAATTTGGCTCAATTTTGTAGCTGCGCTGGAGATTTTGTGCCACTTATATCGGAAAAAGAAATTCATCAGTTACTGAGAACATTTTGTAGAGTTGCAGATTATCATAAAATGGATTTACTACAGGAAACGGTACAACAGCTAATAACCAAAAAGTGAGAAATTAACATATGTACGTGAATACTTAAAAAAAAATGTTAACATTTTTTTATATTTCTTGTTTTCTTTATATTTTTTAAACATTTGTGAAATGAAAAAAATAAACCGAACAAATATACAAACTGAGCTTAACAGAGCAGAAGTGATTTAATTTCTTTTTCATTTATATTTAGCTCAGTTTGAAAGCTCTTATTGTCCATTGTTTTTCTTTGATTAAGAGCTCTCCGGACATGACTAACAACACAGTTGGAATTTTTGCTATGAAGGAAAAAACGAAAAAAATAATTACAATCTAAGCAGCAGTGGTAATGGGATCAATTTTAACTTCAGGGAATTTAAAGTCAGGGAATTTAGTCATATCGGTTTTGCCATCGCTACCGTAGTGCTTGGCAACACGTTCCAATTCGTTTTTCATTTCCTTTTCGATTTCAGGGCTGGGATCAACCATTTTGGTGCCACCACTACGAAAAAAGAATAGACATATTTAGTAAATTTTTAATTTTATTATAGCTTTTTTGTGTATTAACTTACCCGCTCTTTTGTTTGTATTCTCGTACTTTGTCCAAGAAAAGTTGTTGGATGGGATCGGAAGCTTTGCTCATGGCAGGGGCAACGATACCAATGCTGCGGCGGGCTTCAACTCGCAACACACGTACACCGTTCAAAATAGTTTGAGACAACATCTATATGCGATAGACATAAGATAATTCATTAAAATCTACATAAAATTTGTAATTTTGCCTGATTTTCGGTAACCTTAAAAAGCATTAACGGTTATGTAATGATTTTCTCAAGAGTTTTTCATTTACTCTATATATTTTTGATGCCATTATCTAGCTTTGCACTTTAAGAAATCGTTTACATTTTCTTTAGATTTTTTTAAAATTTATCAATGAAATTACCTTTTAATTTCGTTTTGTTCTATTTCTTACACAAAATTACTAAACACGAATTGCTGGGAACTCGCTCACTTGCAAAAGTATAACTTTTTTGCGCTGTCAAATGTCAAAGTTAGTTGTCAACTTATAAAAGTTACCAGACAGAATATTTGATAATATAATGAAGTTGGTTGTAGTTGAGTGTGGAAATAAAGATATTTGGAGAATGCAATTGAAAATATGACTATTAAAAGAACTATCAATGAAAATAACTCAAATGAATGGTTTAACAATGAACTAAGGCAATTGAAAAAGGAAAAAAGTTAATAAATACCGAATAGCGAAAGTAGATAATAGTAACGAAACATGGGATAACTACAAAGTCGTTCGAAATTTATATAAGGTGAAAATTGAAAATGAAAAGAAAATTTTATAAATAACAAAATAATTAATGCTAAAGATCAAAAGGATATGTGGAGAGAGATATGGAATCTAATACTTAAGAAAAACCATAATACAATTCAATCTGTGTTATTTAACCAGACAGAATATAAGGAAAATTTGCAGATGGCTGATAAATTTAACGAATTTTTTGTTGATAGTATAAGATCTATAAGAGATAAATTCTAAATTTAAATCCAGTGCTATAACTCTGGATAAACTAGAAATTATATGTAAAAATTTAAAGAATAAGACGGACAACAAAATATCAATTAAAATTATACTTAATAGTTGGAATGTGATAGGAAGAACGATGCTGGATATAATAAATGAATCCCTAAGAACAGGAATATTTCCTGATAATTGGAAAGAGCCAATGATAACACCCATTGAAAAGATTGCTAAGACAAAACTTTGTGAAGAATTTCGCCCAATTAATACCTTGAAGACGTGTAAAAAAGTAATGGAAAAAGTAGTAAAGGAACAATATATGGAAGCAATATATGGAATTGAACGCTTTATTTTTAATCTTCTTATAAACAGGTGGAAAAAATCGGAAAGAGACAAAAGGATTGTTGCAATTTTTGTAGACTTTAAACGAGCGTTTGAAACAAGACAAATCACAAAAGTAAATATCAAATCCAGGACAGGTAATAACGAATATGGAGTACCACAGGGATCAATTTTGTAGCACCGTAAATACAGTCTTAAAAAATATAATATGCTTATATTCATCGTACCATGATGCACTAAAGGGGTTGACTCATTTTAATTTTGAATACAACACTGTATCAACGCTTTACTCTGCTGTCCCAAAAATGCTGTTGTAAACAAAAATAATTATCTGTAAAAAAATGTAATATAATGTAATCACATTCAAATTGCAAAAAACGTCAAACGAAGAGAAAAAAATAAACAACATTTTGACTTTATGCAACAGACAGTTTTGTATCAGCTGTTATTGTCTTGGAAAAATAAGACCACCTTATAATTGCATCATGCATCGTACTTTAAAAGACTCAAATATAAACTAAATTTTTGAGAATGAGGGTGTTTACTCTCATATGACGCTCACAGACTGTACTCTGTATGTATATAAAGGCTTAGTTGAAAAAATGGATATACAGGCTTGTCACAACTTCTACAGAAAAAGTAATTGCAAATGCGGAATCAAAACCACTTCGATCGGAATGTGTGACATATCTGATAATAGTATCTGAAGACAAAAGCAGATGTTGAAAAAGAACATTCATTGTTTGTTCACTGAAGTTTGTTATTCGTTGTACATAGTCCATTTTCGAGATTCTAGTCTTTCTTTCAACATTCTAATCAAAAGCACGGCATTTGGTCCAAATAACTTAGTAGTTAATACACATCATCAGTCGAAATATGGGCGAAATTGAATTAGTGGGTGTGACATCTTTTATACAAATTAATTATAGATTTTTTATATATAGAGAACGATTAGAATGGAAGGTTCTGAATTTGGTCTAAATGACTTCTTAGTAGTAGTTGGCATGGTACCTCCTATACAAACTAAATAATGATTCTTGTATATCTTGAGAACCGTTGGAGTCGAAGTTTCTAAATTTGGCAGTCAATACAAACCATCATTTAAAAAAATATATGGAATTTTGCATGTATAGAGAACGGTAAGCTTTTTTTTTATCTATCCACATCAATCAAAAAGAAAGATGAAGTTTGCAGAAAATCGTAATTTTTCCGATAAGTTTTAAAAATATCGTCATTTTAGTTTCGAAAAATTGTCAAAGAATTCGTAACAAAAAACCCAAGTTTTTAGTGTTTTCAATTTTTATTTACAGTACCTATATAGTACGTATAATAAATTACACCGTTTTAATGCGTGCTTGAATATGCATTTTTTACACAATTTGGTGCTTATTTTGCTAACAAATTCACACATTATTCTTGGATAATTCTCTAGTTTTGTTTAGTTTTTGCTGAGGTTATTTGGCAACCATATAGAAAGTTTCAATATTCTGTTCACATTTTTTCATGGTACACTACAACTACTTTATTCTGTTCCAGGCCTTACTCTTTAGAGCTGCCAATTGTCCATATATCAAAAATCGTCATTTTAGAGGCAAAAAGCGCCAATCGTCAAATCTTTCAGCTATGGGTACAACACAAAGGGTCCCAGCAACGCTAAAGGGATTACTCTACTACAGATTTACGCAAAGAGCAGCTCTTCTCTTCTGTTTTCACACGTACGTACTCACACGCAAGGGCAAAAAATTACTAAAAAACAAACAAATAGAACTAAAGAGAAAACAAATGCAAAAATACAGTGCAAAATGGCCTGAGTGAGAGCTCACAAGTTACTACTACAATTGTAAAATGCATTAATTTAGTTTACCGGACGCTGCTCTAAACTAACGCATGTTGTATTGCTCATGTATTGCATGAGACACCTTAAAACCAAATAGAATTGAAATTTTAAAAGAAATGTATCCAGACCTTACTTTGGCGGCCAAACCAGTTATAATTCGTTGGGGAACTATGCTTGCGGTCATAAATTCTACGCTTACAATTATGAAAAGATTTTAGAAGTTATTAGCGCATTTAACAATGCGAAGTCTTAATGTATCAAATGCCAATATATGAATTAAAAAATGTGAATGCAAAAACTAAATTGATTGTTATTGCTTCAAACTCCGGTTTCACACATTGAAAAGTTATTTAAATCTGCCAACCAATGGTCTAATGGTTGAGCAGTATGCCATATTAAACAGACGGTTTAGAATAGTGGCAAGATGAAAGATTGTAACACAAAAATATTTGTATGTCAATATCTAAGAAAAGATCTTAACGCGTCTTCTTCAAATCAAGTTTTAAAATATCTTAAAGAATCGTTATCCTTTAAATATGCTTCCATTACACCAGTAGGCATTAAAATGAAATTATTGAATGTATAAAAGTTTGGTTAGATGTAACAAACAACGTTTTACATTTGAAAATTTAAGTCAATATTTTGTTGTTTATTGCAACAACAAAAACATACCAATAACAAAATTCTACTTTATCCACAGAAATTGAAGTAAAATATTTATTTTTTATTCTGTTGTATTGTTTTTTGTATTGTTAATTTTTATACTTTTTACTTTAAATATATTCAAAAGATATTGAATTGTTGACTAACAGCCTGGCCCACGATGTCGAAAGAAAATTTATTTAAACGAAAAGCCGACACTCTTTCGTAACAGCGGAAGTACATAACGCGCGTTACTAGCGTTGTGCGTTGCATGCTTCTGTCAAAAAAATTTAAAAAGTGTATTTCTATTAAGCAAGTTGCAAGCAAAATTCGCAATGCCTCTAACGCGAAAAAGTTGGACAACTTTCAACTTTTAAGGAGTTGACAATTGAACAGCTGACCTACGTTTCTTGTGATGTGCTTATTTGTTATAAAAAACAAAATTAATAAATTCAAAAAAGCAATTGAATTAAATATATTTCACTCTAAAATAACAAATAATGTAAACGGGGGAAAAAATAAAGCAATTAGCTGATTCAAGTGCCGTCTCTAAACCGTGTTGTGTAACTTGCCGTCCTCAAAGTGTTGAAAGTCTCAAAGTACCAAACGCGCTAAACGCCCAACGCGTGGTATGTAACTTGATTTTTACGATTTATCGTTCACTTGGCTTTACGTTTCAAACTTTCAAATAAATAACTGGATTGCCATAGCTTAATTCCACAAAAGCTTAAATGTTATAATTTTGCATTGAAAATTGTAACTGTGGTACCATAGGAACTTGACAGTAAAAAATGTGAACAAAGTAAAAATACAGTGTAAAAAATCCTTATTCGTATAACCTTAAAAATGTATTGTCCTGAATTTCATTATTATTTAAAAAAATTGTGATTAAGAAGGCCTATTTTATTTGTTTTAATTAATAATGCCTATTGTTTTTTAAAGCGCGTATAAAATACTATTTTTATTTATTTAGGGTGAAAAGGTTTTTGAAAATGTGTGCGAATATTGATTTTTCATACTGTAAATACATTTTTGAAAAATATTGTTACTTCTTGTATGCGATGGTGGCTACAAATTAATGCCTTTACATTGACCAAATACCTAGCAATGAAGCCAAGTATAAGAAAAAGCATACCAGAGCGCTCCAGTGTGCATTTCATAATGCAAAAGACAATAAAAAAAGTGAGTGATTTTAATATTGGATAATGTGGCTTCAACAGGACAATTCAGCGTGCTACACAGCTTTTGCCAAATTGGAACGCGCGAGCGTAAAGGTGATATAAATTGGCCAGCGAGATCATCGCTTAAATTCAGCCTGATTTATGCACTAGAATCATAAAGTAAAACACGTTGTTATTAATATTTTTAATATTATCTTTTTATTTAAACTCGAAAAATGTTTATACCGTTTAGCCTATTCGAAAATGTTATACATATTTTTTTAAAACAAAAGAATTATCTTCCTTAACTCACATACATTCATTCACAATCAAAAAATTCCTGTAAATTTTCTTTTTTCATTAATTGTTATACGATTTTTTATTTTTTTATTTTTTTATTTTAACTCTAACATTTTTATTTTATTTTTTATAATTTTTAATGTTTCAATGAATATTGCTAATATTTTAACTTGAATTGTAAATATACACTTGTGACATAATTTCATTATATTTTTTTCGTTTGTTAATAATTTTAAGTAAATATATATTTTTTTCTTTAACGTTTATTTATGTATGCTGTATTTAATATCATGTATTCATTTTTCCGTTTTTTCTTAGTTACTTAAAATGTTAACAAATATTTTCTTAACATTTAATTAAAAACTTTCATCGGTTGCATGAAAAATCGCCTAAATCCAGATTCATAAAAAATAGCCCTACAAATTCCATACATGATTTGAAGATTATTATATTTTTGTTTAAATATAGGGTGGGCCATCTATCGGTTTAAATTTGAACCAGAGGTTATTTCGATTCTGGCAATACTTATGTCATTCTATTCTGTCACAAAATTTATTGGAAATTTATTTCCAAAACAAAGACAAAAAAAGCTCATTTTCATCTTGGTGGGTGCGTTAATAAGCAAAAAAGCCGTATTTGGGGCTCAGAAAACTCGATCACGGTCTTACAGAAGCCAATGCACTCATTACGAGTGACTGTTTGGTGCGGCTTGTGGAGCGGAGGCATCATTGGCCCACATTTCTTTAAAAATGAGGACGGACCAACCGAGACACATGTCTCACAATGATAACCGATTTTTTTGTGCCCGCTCTTCATGGTATTGATGTGAACGATGTTTGGTGTCAAAAGAATGGTACAACTTGCCACACATCTCATTTCAAAATTGATTTATTGCGTCAAACGCTTGATGGCCGTTTAATTAGCCGAAATGGTGATGTCAGTTGGCCTCCAACAAGCTGCGATTTGACACCATTGGTGCCGTTAAAGATAAATATTATGTCGACAATTGAGCTTTTGAAGGACAACATTAGTGATATCATTGGCAAGATACGACCCCATACACTCGAAAAAATTGTCGAGAATTGATCCAATCGAATGGTGTACTGTGCGGCCAGCCACGGCAGCCATATGATTAAAATAATATTTCGTTTTTAAACGGAACGATTGTACTTCACCACAAAAAAATAAATTTGGTAAAATATCAAACCGTTTTTGTTTTATTGCATTTTTAAATTTAAACTTAAATGGCCCACTCTATATTTTGAAGCTTAAAAAAGTATAATTTTGAAAGAAAGTTTCATAAGAAAAATAAGTATCCTTCCAACTGCATAAAATACATATTTTATCGAGTGTTTTTGGTAAACTATAAAAAATTTAAGTCAATGAAATAATTGGACTAATGCTACTTAAGACCTGGTAAATATATTGTCGACCAGCAAACGAATTACTTTTAAATTAAGAATATTGCAAACTGTTCAAGGGCTTAGAACAATAATATATAATAATAATAACCTTTAGTTATCAAACTATTAGCTGGTTTTGACTCACCTTAAGCTCGAAAACTTTAGCCTTAGTGGTTCAATATAAAAGCATAGTAAGAGGACTGGATGTGAAAATGAACTCTTTTTAAAAATAAAGAGTTAAGACGGAAATTAGTAGTTGAGCAAACACAAAACCATCAATTAACTGGTCAAAACACTCTTCTCAGAGCCCAATTTAAGACCGTGGAAAGTAATGGTATTTCAACGAACTCGTCTACACCGAACTGTGACATAATAATATTCAAAACACCAATAGCTCAAACGCCAATAGCTCAATGCCAATTTGTAAATAATTTCCGATATATGGCCATCGTGGCTGTTCTTGACGAAGCGTTTTTTGGACGCCAATTTTTTAAGAAAGAAGGTGTAATGATTTCACTAGCATGAAAACCGCACCAAACTGTCAATTTTTCTGGATTTAATGGAGGTTGTACGGTCTGTTATGAATTGATTTCATTTCATGAATCCAAAAATTAGCCTCATCGCTGAAAATAACTTCGTTATCTATAAATTGCAATATAATTTTATAATGTTACATGTGGTGCGCATATCACTTACTCTTCTAAGAAAGGTTTTGGATTAGATCACGTATTCTAAGCATCTAACGTAGAAATGAATAAAACGCTACCAAAATTGCATATCAAATGATATTTATTCATACTCTATGGAACTTTAGAACAGTGTACACATGTAACTTCTTTTAAATAAAAGTGATTTATTTTTTATAAATTTTGTAGTTGTTTTGCTCAGGCGAAACATCCATTTTTATTTTTATATTTTTCCAAATTTTTTTGGAAAAATTTTTATAATGTTTTGTTAAGCAATTATTCATGCAGCTATTTTCTCGCCTTTTAATATATTTTATATTATTAATTCTTGATCTATTTTTAAGTTGTATTTTAACGTATCTTCGTTATCTACTTTTAAAAATAAGAATTATTTGCCTGTATTTAGTTTAAATTATATTTTGTTACGTATAAATTGTCTTTTTTTAGTTCTAAATGGTAATATACATATGTATGTATGTATAAGAATTTCTAATCTTCCAAAAACTAAAATTGTGAAGTGATGCATAAAATATATTTTTGTAGTTTTATCCATTGTTTTTAAATATACTACCTTGATCAAAAAGTTTCCGAAATAACCCCCGTTGGAGGTCCCATCGTTCTGATTTGATTTTGTTTTTTGTTAGGTTAGTACATCTGTTGTTGATATTCCCATCGGAACGATGGGACCGCCACACGGGTTTTATTCCGGAAACTTTTTGATCAAGGTAGTATCTTGTCCTCTCCGCAAAATGTTGTTGTCATCCATTTCTTTTAATTCATTAAAAAGACGTACGGAATAAGAAATTTAAGTTAAAAAATAATTTGAAAATAAAAAAATGTGATTAAAGTCGTCTTTAGCCTAACGTACACACATATAACATATCTATTTCCCAAGTGACAAGTTACGAAAAAGTAGGAATGGGCCTAGTGACTGTCACATTGTTAAATTTATGGTTATATTCGAAATTCTGATTAAACACATTTTATAAGATAAAACGAAAATACATAAGTTATCTTTCAGGTATTATCTCAACAGGTAATTACAAAAATTATAATATATAAATATATTAATTATTGTAATGTTGTATAAATATATTCTATGTACATATGTATGTGTATAAAAATTGAATTCTAACAAACTTTAAGATTTAATTGCTATAGCATTTTTGTCATTCTGCATTATTAGAAAAATAAATGCTATAGCATTCATGTCCGCGAACGTGTTACAAATATTTATTTTTTGTTATTGAATCTACTATGAAGTATGAAGTATTGAATCATTATATAATGGCCAGCAATTCAATTCTATAAATATAGGATAATCAATCAAATGGATTAATTCAAAGAAATCTCCCACTTTCTATAACTGCTAAAAGTCTAAAATATATAACTGCTAAGAGTCTAAAATAAAAAATACGCAATTTTGGTAATGACTTCATAAATAAAATTTATAAATAGTTTAACAATTTTTTTTAGGAAATCACCAGCGACTATAAAAAAGTTCTGATCGAAAATAAGTGCTGGCCTGAATGAAGTACAAAGATAACACTATTGTTGCTTTAAAATTCCTACTTTACATATAGGGATGGAAACGATGTATTGATGGCCGATACATTGAAGTCAAAATTGAAAAACATCGACATCGTTCTTTGTACATTTTTGTTTAATTTAATAATTTTTTTAGTTATTTAGTTCAACTACCCGGTAGCGCGTTTGAATGACATTGTCACTATGATGTTTTTTTCGATAAAATATCATCATTAGAATATCACTATTAAGTCGAAATAATATTAGTAAATCCTTGTGAAAATGACCCAAACAAAGGGAGTTATGTATGACAATGTTATTGAATGTCACCATAATGAAGAACGCAGAAATTTAGTCTGTTATGAACAGACCACATACTTAACGGACGAGATTATGTCTGTTACCCCGTTAATGAATAAATAAATAAATCACTAATGATTCTCAATGATATTGTTTGTTAGGATTCACTAATACATGGACGCCTGCAAGATAAAATCAACCTTTGTCATACATGAAAATTTGGACAATTATTTAAAGGTTATGTGACACTAACGAAAATTCATCGTGTGTCCGCAATATTTTACTATTGTCAGCATTTGCTATGATGATTTACTATGACATTTAACACCGAGTAGTTGTTATTTATGGCATTGAATTGCTTCTGATTTCATATTTTGTTATAAAATGAAAGAAAAATAAATCATCGGAAAAACATCGATACATATTTGAAAACATCGATTTTTGATAACATCGATGTTTTTATGAACGATGTTGCATCCCTATATTATACAGGTCGACAAAAGCAGTGCATATTTCTCGCTTGGAGCACAGTAGTGGGTATTTAGAAAAATATTACGGCTGTTACAAAAGTTATCGAACATTATAGTTTTAGAAAATGGCGTTACGAAAAATTAAACAAGATGATTAATTTTGTTGTATTTGTGATGAGTTTATTAAAATAAAAGGCCAAAAAATATCTTTAGCTACAAATTTGAAGCTTCGTAAAGCTTATGAAACATATTTTAACATCAAGATTCGAAACAAAGATAAAAATTGGGTACCTAACCTTGCCTGTATTAACTGCAAACTTACTTCGAAAAGTTGCTCTTATTCTGCAAAAGCAAGATTGTTAAAACTAATATACATATTTCCAATTTTCCAAAATTTGACATTTAGAAGTCAGACAAAAACATCGTGTCGACCTGTGTTATTGATCAATTTAAAATTATTAAACTGAATTATTTCTTTTCAGCAGGAGGCTATACATTAAAATTTGGTTACATCGCCTATGGTAATTAAAAAAATAAAATCCCATACAATAGTTTATTTTTTGTTGGAATTTTAGTGTTTAATATGCTTGTTTTGTTAAAATTAATATAAATAAATTTTCTTTTTTCTTTTTTGGCTTAAATAATTTGTTTGAAAAATGATCTACAAAATATTCTTTTTTTTACATTTATTTCGTTTCAATAGTATGTATAAGTTTTCGTGTTTTTTGTGGTTCCTTGAAAAAGAAAGTCTTGTTTTTAGTTTTGAGTCTTATAATTAGTTTAAAAATTGGTCACAAGGAATTGTTGTTTATAGTTTTTTTTTTGGAGTGATGTATAAAAAAAAATATATATAATTATAAAACGATTTTAGTGTCAAATTTTATTTCCAATAAAAGGAAAACTAATCTGTTGTAGTTTTATATTGAAAAATTAAATTAAATAAAAGTAACTATTAAGCAAATCTCTTTCTGGTTATAAATATCGCGTGTACAATTAAAACATGCCTATGGAAAAAAATTATTACGTTAATTCATGATTACAATCTCAATAACAATTTTTTTAACTAATCTTATACAATATAAATTTTTGCTTTGTAAAGATCTTTTCCAAAAAATTGTGTTCTTAAATTCAGAACTTAAAATGTGTGCTATGGTAACAAGTATAGTTCGTTTGTATCGTTACAAGTTAAAACGTATATAATTTTTTACTTTATTAAGCTTGCTTCAATAAATAATTCTAAATAAAGTCTCCACCAATCACTAGTAAACAAATACTAGAAGTCTCGGAACTAAGTATGTGTAAAGTGAGATTAATGTGATTCCTAAAAATCAATATTATATTAAATATTAATTAATAACGCAACTCTTACATTATAAGGCTCAATTTAGAGTTACTAGCGCTGCTTATTTTTATTTACCAAAAACACTATAATTGCCTTAAAACAGTGCATTTCCCTTAAAAAAGATTAATTTTTTTAATGTTACATCTTAAAAGTAATTCACTTTGAAATACATAAATGCCTGTATTGAAGGCAAACTTCGTCATCAAAGAGTTATATTAATTTTTTATTCTTGACTGTAATTTTTTTATTATTCATATGCAAAACAGTTCATTATAAATATCTTAAAATGGTACCACTGCGCCATAAAGGCCTTATAGAAGTGAGTTAGCAATAACAACAATTTGAAAAGATGTAAGCAAATAATAAAAATAATTTAAAATAATAATAATAAACAATAATTATAATAAGTATATATATGTAAATTTTATAATAAGAATGAAGAATATGAACAAATGTGGCAATAAACTAAGTTAACTTTAGAATTATTAAGGCAGTAAGTCTTCCAAGTTACTTAAAAAAAAAAACTTCTTTAAGTGTGTCTTAAACAGTGAAATGTTATGAATTGATTTTATGGACTCTGGTATGTTATTAAATTTCCGACTACCAATATATTCAATGCGTTGTTTAGTCCTCTCAAGCCTAGTAAATATCGTATGTTGATTACGCGCAAATGTGGTGGTATTATTATTATATGACCAGTATTGTGAAGCAACTTAAATACAAAAATCAATAAATGATGCCCATATATTCCATATGGCAAATCCGTTTTAGAAACATCTCTATATAATGATCTGGTTAGGTACGTCAATAGAAGATTTTACCCTATTTTAAGAGCTCTGTTTTGTACACATTGTAAGGATTTCAGTTTATTTGTACGTTTGCAGCGATATAAGATGGTCAAATATCTAAATTGGCTTTGTGTTAATGCATTGTATATCGAAAGTTTAGTATTTTCATCAAATGTATTTTTGAATTTGTAGAGAATTCTAATCGCTGAACTTATTTTGAACTTCAGATATTGTATATTCATGTTCCAGGAAAGATTAATTTGCAAATGTACATATATACATACATACATAATTCCTGCGACATCCCAAATGGGACAAGGGGGACTTCTCTCAATAAATGAGCTGCACCCGATTCTATTTCTAGACTCATTGAAAGGAACCTACAATTTAACGACGGCTCCGAAAGTCATATGCATTAGTTAGAGAAGCTTTTCATAGCGTAACCAGCCGCTAGAAGTGTTATGAGTTGATATTGCAGTTGAAAATTATCTGATGGTCTGGTCTGGTACTAAACCGCGGACCTCTTGGTTGGTAGGCGGGTGTCTTACCTACCATACCACAGCGGCACACAATTTGCAAATGTATTCCTAAATATTTTATTGAACCTACTTCCTTTATTTCGGTACCATCTACATTTACACTGAAATTATCGTTTGGGCAATTTAATAACCTAAATCTAACAAGTTTAGTTTTGTTAGCATTCAAAATGAGTTTATTTGTTTTTGCATGTTCAACGATTAATGCTGCATGTTTTTCAATGTAGGTTTTAGCTATTGTTTCATATTTACATAAATGGGTAAACAATGCAAAAGTTGTCAGCATACACAAATGGCTTTCAATTCAAATCAAGATGAATACACCATGATCAACTCTTCCAATAAATATTTTTTCTTTATTTATATGAACAAACTGTTTCCTATTTCTTAGATAACTTTCAAATAGATCCAGTTCATGATTACGAATTCCAAATAATCTTAACTTTTTTAGTATAATGCCATGGTCAACATTAACAAATTACAAAGGAATCAAAAAATAATCCTACGACACTAGTGTGCCCATCATCGAAACCTTTAAAAATATAGTCTATTACATTCACCACAGCTTCCTCTGTGCCACAACCTTTATTAAAACCGTACTGACACTCATTTAGAAGATTGTGTTCTTCTAGGTAATTTATAATTTGGTTGTGCAACATTCTCTCTATTACATTATCAATAACAGACAATGCAGCAATTGGACGATAAAATTCTGCTGTAGTTGCATTGTTTACTGTCGGAATTGGAATGACTGTATGAATTTTCAATGTCTTTGGGTATATTCCCAAATTTATAATATTGTTAAATATGTTCATTAAATAAGATTAGATAATTTGTTCAAATAATTTTCACTATTTATGGCATTATAAGAAAAATATAACATAAAAATATGCCGAGGCACTTGTATGCCGCCATATTCTTAAAACGTCCTTTAAATTTTAGAAATACATATATGTATATATATTTAATTAAAATTATGATGTTTTTGAGTAACTTAAAGAAAAATACTTATATATGTACATATATACATACAGTGGTGGTCAAAACATTTGCAACTAAAGTAGTATTCTAGCTCTTCAATTACCCATTTTTTTCCGATTTGTTTTCAATCCATGATTTTTGGTATTTTAATAAATTTGTTGACTGCTTTTTTGTAATAGGAGGAAGCAATCATCTTCTTTAATCTTTGAGCAAGAGAGTCTAACTATTACTGTTCAAAACATTTGCAACTCTCACCACTTTTACTCTATATGAACTTTTTTTTACTTACAAACCTTTAAGAATGACTTTAATTATATTTCCTTTTCATAATGTGAGTGTCCGGCATTTGTAATTTATTAAAAAATTCCACATTAGTTATTCAGCTTTTCAAGAAATAAAATTTTTGCTAAAAGTGATGCTCGTGCATTGAATTTTTGAAAAAATGGCCGGCACCTAATACAATTCTAAATTAAAAATAAGAATTTAGCTTGATTATCGTATGAGGAGTTTCACACAAAAATATGTCACTTAAGTAATCTATTCCAAAATCAAAAATTTTACGAAAGCTCAATAATGGCAACTTTCATACGTGCATAAGTAAAACCTTCTGTAACAACAGTACACGAAGTCAGAAAAAACAAAAACTTTACGAAATATCGTAAAGTAATCCCAGGAGAAGCAAAAACTGCAACACCCATTAATGTTGGTATTTCAACCATTAATAGAAGATCCAGGAAATATGATCTCAAAAGCTATAAGGATACAAAAGATCCTCTTATACCCGAAAGGAACAGAGAAATTCGTCTTAACTTTGTACGAGCACATCGAATTGGGCTCCACAACAATGGAGAACAATATTGTGGTATGACGAGTTTTCAAGGATTAAAGGGAAGAATTTTTGCCCGAAGATCGGTTGCAAATGTTTTGAATATCACTGTATTTCAGCAGTTTATTTTGAAAGGGGGCAAGTCTATTTTTGCAAAAAATGGATATAATGGTATTTATAGATAATACATGTTATAATCTTTCTGTGTGAAATAAAAACATAGGTTCTGATATTTGAGAGATGGAAGTTTTAGCTCTTAATTTTAAAAGTGAGTCAAGTCAATTTCGTTATAAGCAGGGAAATCAGAAATATTCTCTTAAAAAAGTGTTTTATGTACATAAAATATGCAGTAAAAATTCGAAAATATGATCTAAAAATTTAAAAATACACTCTAAAAAACCAAAAATTTTTCTTTGTTAATAGAAAAAAATGTTTATCCAACAACTCAATATCTTAACAATACAAACAACTGTACAATAAACAGAATAAAAACCAAAAATTTTACTTCAATTTCTAAGGAGATCTGAATAATAAACAATAAAGCATTGACTTAAATTTTCAAATGTAAGCCGTTGTCTATTACATCTAAACAAACTTTTATACATTGAAAATGTCGATGTTTACTGATATAATAGGAGACATATTTAAAGGATAACAATTCCTTAAGATCATAATTTAAAACGAGACTTGAAGAAGATGCCCTAAGATCATTTGTTAGATATTGGCATATACATTTTACTACTACATTAATTACTTTGTTTTTGCATAATCTGTTTTGTCTGAGTTTGAATATTCAGTTTTGTTTTACAATTTTCCATTTTGCCGATATTCTGAACAGTCCCAGTTAATATGGCTACTGCTCAATTAACATTATAGACAGTTGTGAAGTTTTTTAAGTCACTTTTTAATGAAAGCGAAGTTTGCAGTAATAAAAATCAGTTTACTTTTTATATTTACATTTTTTTAGTAATTAACAAATTTTTGACTGGTTCTGGCGGCATTGGACGTTTGGATACATTTCTTTAAAAATTTTAACTATATTTGGAGCTTTCAAAGACACTTTCTTCACATTTGCAATTGCTATTTTAAGCGATGTCGTACATAAACAATGCATGTAACGTGCATTAGTTAAGGGTCAAACACTTTTATGGCCTTTGGAACTTTTATTATATACGGCGTCTGTCACAAAAAGCAAAATTATGTTTAAACTTACGTCCAATATCTTAAACAAATCGGCAAAAAGTTGTGCAATTGCAAAGTGATTGGTTTCGTCTAAGTAAGAATTTTAGATTGATGCTTCTTTGTCACAATATAGAATAGGGTTCAATAGAATAGGGTATATTCAATTTCACTTGTAACTTAAGCTATAATAAACATAACTTAGGTCTATATGGCTCACAAAAAAAAAAAAAAAAAAAAAAAATGTTCATAGATAATTAAAAAGATTTGATTAGAATTTAAAATATTAAAATATTTTAGAGCACAAGAAATCCAAATACATATGCGCTAAAATGGTTTAAAATGCTCTTAAAATACGAAAAAATGACGAAATCATGCTTTGAAAACTGATATATGCAAAAACGCTGTTATGAGCAAATTATGCAAAAATATGCATTAACAAATCGATGCCAAAATTCATAGAAATTCATGAAACGAATAAATATCTTATATCCTTTCTGGTTTCTCTAGTTATAAGAAATCTCTCATTTTTGTAGTCAGCACTGCAAATACTATTGGACTTAAATATTATCTGGGTCCACAAAATATTGAAAATATACATATCTATTAATAATTATCAATATTTTGAAATTTATTAACCTTTTAAGTGGCAAGAAATTTTTGCAAAAATGTATTAAAATTGCTGTACATATTTTAAAGGATAAAATAATGTTGCAAATAAAACACTTCAATTTAGACAAATAACAATCAATTTCAATAATTCTTTTTGTGTTATAAAAAAATGTGAATAAGAAAAAATAAGCATAAAATATTAGTATTAATTTTTTTTTTTGCAAATTGCGATTTAAATTTTCAATACAAACGACGCTTCTTAGCATTCAAACGGTTAATATGCACCCCTTTAAATACTTGGAAAAAATTGACTTGCCCCATTTTAAAAATAAACGGCACATAAGTATATGGTATATGTACTAGTAAAAATGGTATTTATTTCAAGTCGACTTACACGTATCAGTCTAACTGTGTTTTGGAAGAGTTTTCAGCAAATATTTTTCGTACCAATAGAACTTGAGAACAGAATACCTATTTTGGTTTACGGCTGACATACCGGATATATTACAGTATCCGAATGATAATTTATTCTCTGAGAAAGATATTAAATGGTATACTGATGACTTAAATATTGGCTATTAAAGTTTTTTTTTTTTTAAGAATATGTAACCCGTTTAGCACTGTACCCAATTGGGTACACTTAGAAAATGGAAGCCAGCTATAAAAGTCATAATTGTTTTTTGTCTATTAGTTAAAAATGACAAATGTAGAACAAAAATATAAAAAAAATCAGCTTTATTGATGACACCTGTCGTATAATGATCCCTGAACTTATAGTATATTCGTGTATGCAAGTATTTACGACATTTTATCATTTCTTACTTCTTTCGTAAAAGATTTTTTAGTTTTATATATGATTTTTTATAAAATTTATATTCACAAAAAATGTTTGTTTGGAATACCATTGTATTCAGTTGGGTACAGCGGTTGAATCCAAATTCAAATTGTAAGAACATTGTTGTTCTTCTAATTGCAGATATAGAGAAGCATCGTTGCAAGCTTATCTATGTAAATAGCGAAAATTTTAAATAAAGTTTATAATTGTTTTAGCATTTTCACTGGCTATTTTCGATGAATTCCAAACGTAATAACGATTCTAAAGCTCTCAAATGCTTAAAAGAAGCAATAAATTCGATTTTCGAAGAAAGTGATGCTTATAAAAAAATATGACTTTACAATAATACCAACCAAACTGAGTGTGATAACAGATGAGGACGAAGGCGCCGACGACAACATGATTGGTGATTCTTTACTGCAAGACGCGCCTGATGGTTTAAATGTAAGAAAAACCATAGCAGCGATGATGAACCATTGGCCGAAAAGCTCAAGTGAAATCACTATCGAGAATCAGTGTGGCGTAAGTGTTTACCAATGTACTCTTCCATAGGTCGAGAGGATATTAATCCGTTTGATAGATAAGAAAATGTAAAAAAACAGCTTTAAAATCTTACTCCAGTACAAATATTTAAGAAAATTTTGATGAAGAACTTATAAACTTGATCATAAAAAATAGACACAACTTTCAACTAGATTTTACCAACTTTAAAAATTTATTGCTGTATTGAAATTGTCTGGGTATCACAAATTACCCAAAGGGGATTTTTACTAGACCTACGATGAAGATGTGGACATTGAAGTGATATCAAAATCGATGACTATACAAAGATATAGAGATATAAAAAGAATATCCAATTGGTAAATAATGACGTTGCCCATTAGCTGATGTTGGAATGAAAAATTCCTTCAGTGGGATATAGTTTATCTTTATCGGTTTCAGGCTTACCACAAGTTTATATAGGCTACTAGCCTAAGACTTGTTCTAATCTTTAGTTAGTTTCTAGGCTGCAAAAAATAAAAATGGCAAAAATTAATGTAGTTATTATGACAAGGTTACCAAGTTTCAAAAATAAAATATAGCGCAGAAATTATAAAGTAAAGTTGGTGAAATCTGTGTGTAAATTTGCATAGATTGTTAAAAAAAATGATTAAGTTCGCCGTAAAGTCGCCTTGCTGGGTTGGTAGGATGAATATGATGTCTTCTTTTTTTAAACGCCTTAACTTTCTATAAATATAAAAACGATTTTCACGTTAAAACATTAAGCAAAGCTCTTTCGACAAATGCCTCATAAATGACGATCAGTCGTTTAGCGATCATTGCGTGATCTCGACCTAATATCATGTTCAGAGGAGACTTTGAATTACTTTGTTCGCTGCTTGAATTACTTATACGAATTATATCGTCCACGTGGGACCTTTGGTAAATTGCGTTTTAAAAAGGGAACAAAATTTAGACAATTAAATAAACAAATTTATCGTAGACAAACAGCAGGTATAAATTAGAGATCACATTGATTTTTTGGCAATCTACAGGGTAATTGAAGCTGAATTATTTAAAGTTTGCAAGATTCGCAATGGGCGATCTGGTTAAGGCTCACGACTAGGTGGTTGACATAAAGTGATCATGAATTGTAGGACTTTGGCACGATAAAAAGGATATACAAATTTAACTTCGAAATACAGACCAGTAAAAAGTTTTTATATTCAAATTAAAAAGTAATGAACAAAAATTGTTGTAATTTGTTTTGTTTATTGTGTTTTCTTAATTAAATTAATTAAATAAATTTTAAATGAGTAGGTTATGCAAAACTAAATGCTTGTTCTTGTTATATATTTTTGTTTTAATTTAATATTAAATAATATGATGGTGTAAATAAGTGTATTAAATTGTAATAATAATAAGTGTCAGTACATTTTTTTATATTTAAATTAAAGTCTTAAAGAATTTCTTAACTTCTTCGTATATGAATACACATTATTTAAAAGAATTTAAGTTTTTTCTTCAACTAACTTTTGTTTTTTTTTGGTTTTTGAAAATTAAAATCAAATATATTTTAAAAACTGCTTTATAAAAAAGAGGAGCCAAACTAAAAAAACACTTGTAAATAAATAAACACAATTTTAAGCTTTAATTTATAATTGTTTTCTTTTTTCTAATAATGATAATAATAATTGCAAATATTGCTTTAAATTTTTCTTAATGTTTTCATAATTTTTTTTGTTTTGGTAATATTTCTGTTTTTTTTTTCGCAATTTGTTTTAATTTTAATTAAGGTGTTTTGAATTTCCTGCAGCGTATTTATCAAATTTACTACCGAAATATTCGTTTTGTTTTTAATAATTAAAGTTTGCCATATGTTTAATGCAAATTCTTAATGGTGTTAAATAATATAATTTTTTATTTGTTGATAGTTTAATTTTCAATAAACTTGTAATATTTTATTTTTAAATTTTCTTCTGTTTTTAATATGTATTATGTTTTCTCATTTAAGGTCTCTTCTACTTTATTTTGTTTATACTATATACAAAAAATCTACTGTTTGTTTTAATTATATGATAATTTAAATTAAATAATTGTTATAACTTAAAAGATAAACTATCACAAAAATCAAATACTTAAAAATCATAAAAAACAAAAAAGAGGTTAACAAATAAATTACTAAAAAATTTTCATAATGGTTTCCTTTTTTTTAATTATAAAGTGTACTCGTATCTCTTTCTCTTTTTAATTTTATTTTGTTAATATATTGATGAATTTTGTTTATTTTGATAACAAATATTTCAATATTTTCTTCAATTTACATTTGACTTTCTTTACGCCATTGAAATGTACCCGATTTCACTCCAATACTTGATGAACCTTGTCCACTACTTGATAAGATATTGTTGGTGCGTCTTATTAGTTGAGCCGCCGAATCGAAACGACTGCGTATTAGACGCATTGCAGGATTTGTAGTAATGCCACTACGTTTACTTTTGCTGAAATTAAGTATAACATAAAATCATCATCATTAGAAAGTAATCAGGTAAAATGTTGTAAGCCAGTTTAAATAAAAAATAATGTTTTGATACTAGTTTTTAGATTCTTTCAAATTTAAGAGTTTATTTCAAATTCTTAGTTATTAATAATGAAATAAGTTTTTTGAGTTACTTAATAATAAATATCCTGTACATTCATTGTCGGCCAGTTTTAACATTTTTATTCCTTACATAACCATTAGAGCGTTTCATTTTTACCAATGGTGTGTTTTTATACAACTTTGATTACTCCCTGAGTTTGGGTAAAATAAAAGTTATATATACCAAATTATAAGAAGATTGGATAACCTTTAGAGGTTCCGCAATTTGACCAGATTTGCAGAAATAATTAAAAATAAGATTTTTAGCATGTTGTAGTTATATTAGGAAAACTACTATAAAAATAACAATTTTGAGACCTACTACGAAAAACAACGTGTGCGTATTGTACACTACAATTAGGATGTCATAAAAGATTATGTAATACATATTATGTATACTATATAAGGCTGACAAAATATGCAACACATTTCAATCCTTTTAATTCTTATTGAAGAAGAGTACAATCTGTTTACTGAAGAGTACAATCTTAATTGCATATATTGATTTTGCCATCCACCTTGCATGCTCCTGGGGTCTGAAAACTAAAGATGCTTATGTACAAACCTCTTAGGTAGAGAAGAGTTAGTTGCAGTAACTCCTTTTAGTCTCCTCTTGGATGATTTCCCTCTTTAAGGACATTCTGAATGTAGTTTACCATGCGCACACGTTGTTTTTCGACGAAGCTTTCAACAGGTTTATCTTCATATAGCACTGTCGTAAACGGTACTATCTAGTGAATTCCATAAGTTTTGAAAAATGTAAATAGTTAAATCTTGGAATGGTATGCAGCGTTCAACAAACACTCCTTTCATTATTAGTTCATAGGTGTGGTCGCTGAAAGTCGACTTAATATTTGTCATAAGTCATATGAAAAATACACCTTTGTTAAAAATGAAATACCCTAATCCATAGATGTTGTTAGTGACAAACTACACTTTAGTATCCAATGAACGAATTCTCCTGTGTTTGGTTAAAATCCTTTTATGATTTTGGGCATCTCTGATACATAAATTTTTGGAAAAATCATATTTGCCATCATATCTATGATCTTTCGCGATGTTTAATATTTTCTTCTCTGTAAGACCTCTGAGTTTTGTTAGCGAAAAACTTGGTCAAGAAATTCTAAGCCGCTTGGTTAATATTTTACCATCAAAGTAAGGTTAGGCTTATCTACCATATACATAGTAGGTGACAAAACTTCGTAGGCAACTACAGCAAATTTTCGGTGGGTTATTAAATAAGTGTGCGGCCTGGCATTGTCATTAAGTCAGTGGTTTAACGTGAGTACCTGCCCATTGTCATAATGGAATACAATACATTTTCTGTTGGCCAATTGTGATATATGCGGTTGAGTTGTGCGAAGAAAATATCAGCAATTAATATTTCGCCAGGTTGTAACACTTGCATAATGGATAACTTCCTTTAAATTCCACCATACATTCAACAAAACTTTTTTAACGTCCATTTATGCCTTGACATGTTTTGTGAAGGGACACTGGTGTTTAACAATACATAATATTTTCCTTTGATATTTTCATATTTCACCCATTACATTATGCAACAAAATAGAATGAAAATAGAATACCAATTTTCTGATAGGCGCTAATGGTATAATGATAAACTGTTTTGGCAATTTTCGAAACACCTTCAAAATCTTGAGGTACATGCAAAAAACCGGTATTCATTCATACCTTCATGTACTTATAAGCTGATAAATAGGGAAATCAGAAATATGCTCTAAAAAATATTCTTCTTTATTAATAGAAAAAAATGGTTATTCAACAATTCAATATCTTAAAAAAACAGAAAATAATACAACAGCATAAAAACTAAAAATTTTACTTAAATTTCTAAAGAGATCTAAATACATAACTTAAAATTTTGTAATTTTGGTAATTTTGTTGTAATAAATAGCAAAACATTGACTTAACCCTAGATTGGTATACATTCGTCGAAACGACGAATACTGTTTTTATTTTTGTGTTCTCCAAATTTTATATTAGTTTTTATTTAAGAGAAAAATTAACTAAAGAAACCAAAAAATTATGAAAATATTTCTAATAATATTTAAAACAAAGAACAATATAAATTTGTCTACATTAAAAAAATATGCTTAGCTACTTTATTATAGGAACAGATATTTTGTATCCGTTGATTCGATGAAGTTTACCGATTAAAGGTAAAATGTAAGTATACCAATCTAGGGTTAAATATTCAAATGTGTATTGAATTCTAAGCAAACTTTTATGTATTGAAAAAGCCAATGTATACTGATGTAATGGTGGCATATTTCAAGGATAACAATTTCTTAAGATCATATTTTAGAACTTGATTTGAAGAAGATGCACTAAGATCTTTTGCTAGATATTGACATAAACATTTTACAACATAAGTCCTTCGTTTTTTGCTATAATCTACTTTAGCTTAGTTTTAATAGTCAGTTTTAAATTACGATTTTTCTTCTTGCCAATTATTCTGAACCGCCTCAGTTAATATGGTATAGTGCTGAACTAGTGCCATTGATTTGCAGTTTTTTAAGTAACTTTTCAATGAAACCGAAGTTGACAGCAATAAAAATCAGTTTACTTTTTATATTCATATTTTCCATTGCGCAAACCAAGTTCTCCAACGAGTAGCTGGTTCGGGTGGCAATGGAAGGTCTGTATACATTTGTTTTAAAATTTTACCTCTAGAGCTTTCAAGAAAACTTTCTTTAATTTGCAATAACTTTGTTTACATTTTCGTATTAATCTTCAATATGTTCGCATAAGCGAAGCAGTCCATGAACAATGCAAATAAGATGTGTTAGTTTAGGGTATAAGGAGCAGCGTCTGACACAAAAACCAAATTCAAGTTTCGTTCAATGTGTTTAACAAATCGTCAGAAAAATGTGCAAATGTGAATTGATTGGTTTTGCCCAAAACAAATGTGTTAATTAAGATTTTTGGCTTTGTCATAATGTATATATATAGATATATATATATATATATATATATATATATATATATATATATATATATATATATATATATATATATATATATATATATATATATGTGTACATTTATATATATATATATATATATATACATATAATATATATATATATATATATATATATATATGTATACATATATATATGTATATATATGTATATATAAATGTACATATATATATATATATATATATATATATATATGTACATATATATGTATATATGTATATATGTATATATGTATATATAAATGTACATAAATATAATTCCCTTGACATTCCATGAAGGAACACGTGGACTTCTCTCAGTCAATGAGCTGCACCCGATTCTATTTTTAGACTCATTGAAAGGGACCTAACAATATTAAGTAGTAACACTCATATAACCAGTTTACTAGCTAATGTTATGAGGTGATACCGCTGTTGAAAAAAGTTTTTCTTTTTCAGATGGTTTGGTCTGGTTTTGAACCGAGGACCTTCTGGTTGGTAGGCGGATGTCTTACTTACCATACCACAGTGCCACTTTGTCAAAATTTAGAACACCTAAAATAACATTGCGATAATTTTTCAAGTAACATCAGTCGTTTCATCTACTAAAATTCATAAGTATTGGTCTTTTAAGCGTTTGCGTATGTTATTTAAGCATGTTTGGTAAATATTTTTGACATACAAACATATTTTGAACGTTAAAAGCTTTCTGATCGCACTTTGTAGTTTGTATATTCTTGCAAACATTGTTTAATCGGTAATAAACTTAATTGAGATCTAGATGGCGCAAAAATTTTAAGTGGCAGATAATCTAAAAAGCAATGGTCAGAATTTAAAACAAAAATTTTGTTTTTGTCGTAAAATTATTTTAGAAGATAAAAAGGTTTAAAATGCTCTTTAAATATGAAAAAAATGTTAAAAACATGCTCTTAAAACTGAAATACATGCTGTACAATGCTGTTATGAACAAAAATATGTAGTAACAAATCCATGCCAAAATTCTTACAAATTCTTGAAACGGATAAATATCTTACATTCGACTTGATTAGATGCATGAGAAAAAACATACAATTGCATATTTCTGGTTTCCCTGTTGATAACTTAGCTGAATAATAACCGATTATGAATTTTGAAGCGGAATAAAAGCTAGTTTGATTTCAAAATTTTTTAGAAAAATTACCTCGATGAACTGGCTTGATTTTCCTTAAGATTACCCAAAATAATACGCATGTGTGTATCACGTGCAAAGTGATTATCGGGCAGTACGGATTTGCTGGAACCACTAGCACCACTACTACCGCCACCACCATTCAATCCCGAGGCACCTCCAGCACAATCATCAATATTATTAATAGAGGGCAATTGACCTGGAGAACTTAACTCACTGCTAGGCGAGTGAGGTGGTGTTGCATATAAAGGTGACATACATTCCATATCATAGAGATCAGCCTCATTACTGGCCATATGAGATGCTGCAAAACAAAACAACGATTAGAAAGTGAATTCTATAATACCTACTATGTATATGAACTTACCCATTTGGTGTTCATTGAGATCGGGTAAAATTTGTGAATGCCTTTGGTGCACCGTATTTTTATGGGCCAACGATGATGAAGTCGAATTGTGTTTTACATTAACCATAGGAGAATTTTGCACAAATGGATTGTTACGAGAGTTGAGTTTAGTTTGACGCTGTAATTGCTGGGTAAAAGTTAGGGGAGCCTAAAAAGATGGCATATATTTATTAATTAAGAGTCTTGATTTGAAAAAAAAATTGAGAAATCTTACATCATTGCTACTGCCGGTTGACTGACTAGATATAACACTTTTACGTTTTTGCAAGCTACTAGTGTCCGATTGCATTGTATTCTGATAGAAATTGTTTGAACTGTGTGTTGAACTGGAGGCATTTATTATACTGGGCGCAGCCATGTTATTGTTAACAGTAGCGGTGGTAGCGGCTGAACAAACTGATGACGCTGAGGCATGAGGTGGGAATGGTGTGGCATTTAAATTGCCTACACCCATATTAGCATGAGCCGGTATAGATGGTGCCAGATCTGGTGAACGTAACATATTCGCATGATGAAATTTACTCTCTATGGGATTATTAGTTTCGTCTTAAAAGCAAATTAATTTAATAAACAAATCCAGATTAATTACAATTTTAAATAAAAATATAAAAACTCACTTTTAGTGTAGTTATCAAATATTTTTAAGATATTTGTGCGATTCGATTTGGCTGCCAATTTAATTGGTGTACGACCACAATGATCCGACTTGTAGGGGTTAGCTCCGTACTTAAGTAAAGCAATCACACACTTCTCATGCCCTTCTTGGGCTGATATACCTAGGGCAGTAGCACCTTGTTTGCAGGCATGATCAGCTAAAGCACCAAAGTATAGTAATATATTCATAACGTCATGATTTCCTTGCCAAGCACAAGAATGTAAGGGCGTGCGGGCCTCCAAATCCATAGCGTTAACATCGGCATTACCTTTTTTTAAAGGGAAAATAATATTTTTATTATTTACGAAATTATAGGCATTTTTAGCTTACCCAAAGTTATCAGCATTTTCACCATTTCTGCATGACCCTGCCAGGCGGCCACGTGCAGTGCTGTTCTGCCTTCACTATCACTTATATTTACATCAACATCAGTAAATTCTAAGAGATATTTAACCATTTCTAATTTATTTTCTAAAGCCAATATATATAATGTTGTTCGGGAATCAGCATCCTTGGCATTAACATCACAATTGTATTTCAAAAGATATTGTACTGTCTCTAGATGTCCTTCTAAACAAGCCAAACGAAAAGCTGTCTTGCCATCATGAGCCTTTTGATCGACAAAAGTGGCATGACACTCTAATAATACCTGGACACATTGTGTTCGACCCTCTTGAGCGGCCAAATGTAAAGCAGTTTTACCTTCATTATCGCATTCATCTATTTTGGCTCCTGATTCCAGTAGTTGTAGACATACCTCATGGAAGCCTTCAAAGGCAGCATAATGCAAGGGGGTCCAACCGGCATTATCACGATGAGTCTCATCGAGTCCACGATCTAAAAGTTGGCGCACAGTTTCAATATTACCCTGAGCAGCAGCAATACTAAGTACTGTACGACCTTCGGAATCCATACAGTCGATACCGCAACCCCAAAATAGCAATAGTTTCACAACATTAGCATGACCAGCGGTACAAGCGGCCCACAAAGGTGTTCTGCCCATAAAGTCAGCTAAATCGGGATCAGCACCGTTCTCTAACAATAGTTCACAAACCTCAGCATTACCTTCAAAAGAACTGACCAACAAAGGAGACATGCCATCGTTATCTAGTTGATCTGTATTAGCACCATGTTCTAAAAGAGTGGATATAACCCTGCTATAACCTGAGGAACCACATAAAGCAGCCACACACAAAGCACTACGACCATCCAAATCTAAATGATTAACATTTGCACCGTTTTCCAATAAAATTTCTACAATATCATAGTGGCCCATATAGGAGGCAGCTATTAAAGATGTTCTACCTTGACGGTCTACTGAGTTAACATCGGCACCATGTTCTATAAGAATTTTTAGAATATCCTCATGACCACTCCAAGCTGCTGCCCTTAAAGCGGTACGTCCTTCTTTGTCCGCCAAATCTATTTTACAGGCTGGATGAGCTATTAAAAGCTTAACAACTTCAGTATGACCACCCCAAGAAGCGGAGCGCAAAGGAGTCCAACCATCACGATCGGCATGATTAACATCTACACGTTTCATACGTCCTGTACCATCGTTACAGGGTTGTGAGAAATTCAATAACAATTTAACCACCTCCAAATGGCCGTTACGTGAGGCTATGTTTAAAGCCGTTTGACCATTATAATCCTCGATTTCCAAATCAATCGGCCCTTTGCAAGCATTTAAAGCTCTTTCTAAAAGCAAATGATTGCCATCATTAGCTAGAATATGAATCAAAGCCTTGCCCTTGTGTAACTCTAGTCGATTTGAATCTGAAAGTTGATGTAACGTAGAAGAGGCATTATCATCCTGACTTTCCTGATGAGGCTCACTTTTTTCCGAAGGACTGGTTGCCCTTTGAGTTTCCAAAATACAAGATCTCTCACTGGATATTAAAAGATCAGCCAATTCGAAGTCTATATTTTGCGACTTCTCAGAAAGTTCAGGTGACATTAACGACGATTCACATGAGGTCTGCGTATCCGCATTATTTATGCCGGTTTCGATTAAAAGTTTTAAAATTTTGCCATCTGTGGGTAAACTGGGCTTAAAAAAGTCACACAGAATTTGAGAGAATTCATCACCTAATTCGTTGTTTAAAAATTTTTCTATCATATTACGAGTTTTCGGCAAAAAGTTGGGATCATTCTTGAAATCGATCTCACATTGAGAGCAACAATTTAAGTGGTTTGTATAAAAACAATCGTTCAAATTGAGACGGGATTCCAAAAGCATTAAAATCAAGTCCAAGTCTATATTACGATTGGTTAGATATTCACCCGACTTAATGAGATGATAGATAAATTTGCGTACAGTATTGGCGCACAAAGTCTCAGCTACCAACAAATAATACATGGAGATCATTATATGGCCCTCATTGACATCGCAGATAAATTTTTTCGTGGCAAATTTCACATCCACTAACCAATCCGAAAAGGAATTATGGAATATTTTCAGTCTTTGCTGTTCGTTATCGTAGAGTAAAATATTTTTCATGAGAAGCAAACGCTTCTCGAATTCTTCATTGTCTATAGTATAGTTGTGTGTTCTTAAACAATTGAACAAGAATAGCTTATCCACATAACCAGAGGAGGCCAATAAAATATTCAATACTGGTCTTATTTTCATATATTGTTTCTTATTGAACGATTTCTGGCATATGTAAAGATATAAACCGTTTAAAGTGCAGGGTATCAGTTTGATTTCACGAAAACTGAAAAAGTTCTCCTTAATGCCATTTAAAACCTTTTCCAAGTAGAGAATACAACCATTAGATTTAATATAGAGCTGATGTAAAGACTCTATAATTTCTTTAGTTAACATAATACTGTCTTTGAAATCGGAATTTAGTCTATTAATAATGTACTCTTGAACGTCTTTGACTACATGCGATTTACGCAAATCATCCAAAGTGATCTTCTTAAAGCCGGTAAACATTTTGGTTATCTGCTTCGTTTGCTTCTTAGTGGTGCATACCAAAAATAGCCATTTCGGAAATAGATGTATATGATTTGAAAGCAATTCCGCAACATTACGACTTTTATGAGTAGTGGCATTGCGTCCGCCCTTGAGTGTTGAAATTAAATTACCATCGTTTATGTAATTTTCATCTATCGAATCGATTAGAAACAGTAAAGCTGTTTTAGGTGGCGTTAATTCTAGTAGAGGAAATAGCAAAGCTTTTTTAAAACATTCATCGGCATTCTTTTCAATGTTATCGACCGTTAAGCATTCAAATATTTCTGGATTCGAAAGTAACATTTCGTAATAACCATCGGCAATAATAGTTCGGCAACTTTTCGTCTTCGGTAGAGGTGGTGGTAGGGTGTTAAGATTAGAGGAGGTTCTCTCGTCGAAGCCTTTGCCATTCATGGACAAATCGAAATCAATCAAATTGTTATCATTAAAACTATCTTCAGTCCCCTCATTTCCTTTGATACGGTTTTCACTTTCGTTGTTAATGTTATCATTTTCCTTACCATTTTTTATAGTCGTTGTTTCTTTTTGTTGTTTCTGTTGTCTTGTGAGTTCTTCGAAATCCTTATCCACTTCGGGTTTGTCTTCGATGTCTTGCTTTTCGTCTTTAAAAGATTTTAAATCATCATTTTGTTCATCAGATTCTATGGCTTTTAAAATTTCTTGCTTGAAATTTTCACTATTAACTGCAGCAATATCTTCGCCTCCTCCTTGTTGAGGTCCTGTATGGGATGAGTTGGCTGTGGTCGAATTTGCATGCTTAACCGGCGAAGAAAGTGCACCAGTTCTTGAAAGCTTTACCGGTATTTTCGATTTCTTACCAGGACTGGTTTTATTTGAAGAGGAAGAATGATCCTCTTCTCTTTTTCGAAATTTTTCCGTATCATTATCTTTATTCTCTTCGTAATCTCCAGAGGATTTATTTTTTTTCCCCTTGGGAGGATGAGTACCATAATTGGGCTTTTCGGTAAATTCTTCTTCAATGTTTGTTTGTTGTGGTGCCGGTTCTGACTTCTGTCTTAAAAGTTGTAAATTTTCTGATTTCTTGCTAGTAGAAGTACGTCTTTCCCGGACTTGCTCCAACTCGGAAAAATCACACTCTTTAGCTCCTCTCTTTAGTTCGGCAATTAAAATATCCTCAGCATTTTCATCAAGGGATATATTATTCATGGCTTCATCTAGTTTGGATTCTTGTTGTTGTACCTCATCTTGTAGAAAGGAGAAACCTTCATCTATAATACGCTGGGATTCATCTTTGGTTATGAGAGAAGAGTGACTTAATATTTGCAAAACTATTTTACGTATAAACAATGATAGACTATGGCACTCGGGATTCTGGGATTCGATTAGGTAACAGGCCAATAACTTACGATTTAATATGCCTTTGGTGCCAGAATTGCCATTTAAAATGGCCTGGCAAATAGAAGTTTTACCGGAGCCATTGGAACCTAGCACCAGGCAACCGTTGTAAGTAGAAGAAGATATAGCAGAAGCTTTAGCTCGAGCCGACATAAACTGTGAAGAGCCAGCAAAGGCTTCATTTTTAGTACTAGCTACGCCACCTAAGAGACCTGGCATTGATTTCTTACCAGCTGTACGCTGTTCCAAGCACATGGCTATTTTTTTCAAGACCCACTCACGGTTGATGTAAACCTTTGCTCCATAGCTTTGATGCTGGGGATAATGATGCTGTAATGCTTGCCTATCATTTGCCACAAAGCCATTAACTTCTTTATCAGGTGAGATTTTCTTTTGCATTAAGACTTCCAAATTATCGCAGGTTTCTTCAGGATTGCGATCCACATTTGCAGCACCCTCCAAAGCAGCCTCCATTTCCTCTTCCGGATCAACACTACGCCTTGAAAGTTCCACTGGGAAATTTTGTTGAACCAAATTGGCAAAATGTTCTTCTCTAGCCAAATTTGAGAAGCTGGAATTGGGACAATCCTTGCCCGTTAGTTCCATTTTCTTATGCAATTGCGTAGTATCCTTAAGAAAATTTAAAATTCGCCTATCCTCCAACTGATGGCCAACACTACTGGTAGTAGGCAGAGGTATGCCTTGATTCGTATACATATTGCTTGAAGTACAGCCTGAATCAGGTTCATCATCCAAATCGGTTACGGGTACGGAGTTGCCATTACGATTACTGTTACTTAAACGATTGCTATCACGTGTATTCAATTGCTTATAATCCATAATGTTGCTTAACTTTAAATCATTTGTTTCATTCGATTCACTTATCGCTCGCTGGGTTGCCTGTATTGAAGGCTGTTGCAATCTACTCCTCTCTCCACTCTTATAACGATCTGATTTCCTTAGAGGCGTAGCATAAATCATTTCTTTTGGCATTTGTCCAGCTGAAAAATGCTTGCCACTCTGATGGTGTTTGTTATTTGGAGTAGAGTTCGAATTTGAGTTCGTATTCATGTTGACATTCGAATTGTTAACATTTAAATGAGTACTTTGGTTGCTGATATTATTCAGTAGCAACTGTTGTGACAAAGCTTTATTCGAGTTAATATTATTCGAGTTTGTCGATTGTACTGTTTTTTGTTGTTGCATTTTACGCACCGACTCATTAAACATGGCCTGACACGGCAGATTTTCGTATATATCATTGCGTAAATTGTCGTTGTCTTTGTGTTTGGACATAATGGCAACTTACTTTTGATAATTTTCTTAAGTTTTAACTTAAAATCTTTGGTTTATTGTTTAAGTAATTTCCATAAGTCGTAGTTTTGAAGAGGAAATTATATTTAAAGATCGTCTTCTGATTTCGAATAGATCCTTTGCAGTCGTTTCAACAGCATCCTTCATTTGTTAACGTATGAAATCTGAAAGTAGGCAAAATATAAAAATAAATTAGTATTTTAGAGCTAAAATTATAAAAAGTTAAAAATAATTTTATTTACACCATTTACAACTAAATTCATAAAATTTCTAATTGAGTTTAAGAACTTTCAATTTCTCTCTAAATAGATGTGCAGTGGAAATATTCAAGTATTAAGTGTTCAAGAATAGTAATCTGCTCTAAGTACAATGAAAGGCCAATAAGATTAAAATTAACGTCGTTTTCGATCGCGGAAAGAAGCAGTTGTTATTGAAGTTAGCCCTGTTGATCACAGTTTTTCACACTACTACTCAGGAACTGTTAAATAATAATAGAATTTCATAATTATGAAACAACAATTACTTTTTGTTTGTGTTTGATTCTTATATGGCATCTTTACAGAATTTGGCAATCTTCGATTTTTCTCTGTTTACTTCAATAAAAATTTCGATGAAAGATGTAAAATATGCAAAGATTAAGGATATAAAGACTACATCTCTGAAAGAGCTAAGACTATACAAAAAGGATAAGATATGAAATTCTAATTTTCAAGTAGAAATAGTGTTAAATAGCCCGTTTATCTTAAATAATATTTTGCTTTTATAATACTTTTTCTAACTTGTTTACCTAGTCAGTCAAACAATTGACCCTATTTTGACCCCCTTCTTTTTGTTGTTGTTTTGTTAAAAGATGAAAAAAAAAATGTTAAGTATGCTATTCTTTCATTTCATTCTATTATTTTGCACTTGCACCTCCATTCATCTGTGGAATACAAACATATTTTCTATAGTGTCTATGGTGCAAGAAAAAATTTTTTTTAGGAAAGTTGAAAGTCTGAAAAAAGAAAAGATAACGAAAAACTTTATTTATTTGTAGGCAGGGAAAGAGCTGTAAAGGGAATTTAAAGTGTAAAATAAGGTTAAAAACATTGCACGATTTGAGAAAATAAAACAATGTCTATCATCATTAGTTGAGGAGAAGTTTTGTGCATCTAACCAGGACAGCAATATTAGCTAAATAAGTAAAAATTTGTATAATTTTTATTTTATCTTTCTAATGGAAATGTAATATAAAAAATGCAATGTAAAATAAGTAAGTTCATAAGTAAAGAATTGAACTTCTAAAAATTCCTACAAAAATACATACATCTAATCAATGATAGATATAAGTTATTATATTACTGTGCTTATCGTCACTGCTAAAAGCATAAAGCACCATACCCTTAACACTGAACAGAAGATTATGCTTCTGCCAGCGGTTATAAGGCACATTAGAGTTACAGTTTACAGCTACACTGTTCTTTTTTGCTCAGTGACTGAGGACTATGTAAACTTTTATTGCACCAATGGATTAGTAACTCAAAATCGATTGAGGCTGAGAAGAAATAACCCTTTTGTAGTGACAGTAGTATTCCGCAGGGAACTCATCCTCTAGGCCGAAATAGATGAGCACGCGAAAAACATGCGCTTCGATGTCGAGTCATGAGTCGTGCAGAAATCATTATTTCTTATTACCTGGGATTTTTTCTTAACTTTTTTCTATGGGGTAGATTGAATAATTGTGAGTTAAAGTGAATTATTTTTTATGTGAATTGATGTAGGGCCTAAAATTTTATTTTTTATTTAAAACTATAGTGTATAACTTATAGTGTTTTAACTGTTACTGAAGCTAAAATTTTGTTTAATTTTGAGTTGATGTTTTAGAACTTTGTGGTTTGGTTGACGTTTTAGATCCGACAATGTTAGAGAACAAGGGTTGTTGTTTTGGATTGTTGACGAAAACGAGTGTTTCCGTTATCCCGAGTGCACTGTAAAATAGAAATATGGAAATAACTAATGGAATATGATGACATCGCCAAATCGAGAAACTACGCTACCGGGAAATTTCTCATGCAATAAGTGAATTGTTTGGCTGTCTGTGTGACTTGTGGCGCCAACCTGCTGCCCAAAAGTCACTGATGTCAACATTAGCCAATAGTGGCCACAAAAAAATGGTTATAATGGCTTGGTAGCGCAGAGAATACACGGTGACGGCGTTTCTTTGCTTATTTCCGAAAAAATACGGGCCGATGATGCCGCCTAACCACAAACCGTACCATACGGTCACTTGCTTTGGATGTAATGGTTTTTCGAGGACTGTTCATGGATCTTGTGAGACCCATATGCGACAATTTTGTTTGTTTACATAACAGCCTAATTAAAAATGGTACCCATGACTAAGGATGATTTTGCAAAATGCGTTGTTTTCGTTCAGTTTTTCTAACAGCCAATTTTTTTACAATTAAAATTCTTTATTCAAGAGTGCAGCGTTCCATAGTTAAATTTTCCCAATTTGACAGCTTAATTCTTGACATTTCATCATTTGACAGCCAATTTACTTCCTAACCTCAAATTTGCCCACACTGTATTATTAAAAAAAATTGGATGTGTTTTCTACATTTTACGAAAATAAATCAGAGAGAATATTGTTTGTTTGCACATCAACATTTTTTTTCAAATTAATACCCTTTGTTGGTCACTGCAAAATGTTCGAAAATAAACTTAAGCAAAGCAATTCAAAGATATCTAGTGGTAACAGCAGTGAAGAGCTAAATGGAAGCATATTTTTATTTGCAAAAGAAAAAAAAAACATTTATTATTATTATTATTAGACTCATGCGAACTAATATTGACATGCTATAAAAAATATAAATCTATAAAAAATATTCTGTCATCGTTAAAGACATCAAAAGTTTTTATTTATGCAATAGAAGTGCTAAAGAATGTTTTTAATTTGTTGTCGAAAAATAATGCAGTTGCGAGGTTTACATAGAAAGACAACGAAATATAATAATTCTTCATGTCAACAAATATAGTGATTCTTATTTTTATCAACTAATTTCTCCCATTTTCTTCTACTCACTTTCATCCTATCTACTCTTTTGTAGATGACAGCAAGATTTGTCATTCGTATTCGTTTGACCGTGGGCAGAGCTTCTTGGAGATTGTGGCGAGAAGGCGGAATATGAACGACACGCTCACAAGCGACCTGCTGAAAATCTTTGAATGGAGTTCTGTGAACAAAGTCGATTTTATTGCGCGTAAGACCCAATGTTGTTTTTGACGAACAGACGTAGTGGTGTGGTGTGGTGTGGTATCTGTGACCATGGGTAATGTAGATATTGAGTAGACATGCGCCTTTACTGTTCTTTGCATGAGAATTCATTGTGATGTCCATTTGAACGATCACATATGTACTTATTACAAGTGTAGACATTACTCCACACCATCTGATCTCTTTAATATTTACAAGCTCTATATCCGATCTAAAAGGGAATACAACTCTCAAAACTCTTTTTGGAGCTTCTCGAACGCGTACAGGAGAGGGCGAAGTTACTCATTAATGACGGTAAAGTAGCCAATTAAATCGCTTCGTTGAAACATAGTCGCAATGTGGCGTATGTTTCACTATTCAATCGGTGCTATAATAGAATGGGTTCTAACGAAATGTAGGAATGAGTTCTCATAGAGCGCGGCCATCTGTAACCAACGAATCGCACTAAGCATTTATACTTTAGTAACAAGGTAATGGCTTGTGAAACAATCCTTCCGCGAAAGTCTCTTCTGCCGCTTATGACATGAGTAAATTTAAATCGAACGTCCATTAACACTCATTCCTCTTTTCTGCATCTCGCGACCTATTTTTCTAGTACTAGCACAATGGCATGAGTAGGGGTTATCCCATAAGTACTGGTATCAAGTTAAAAAAAAATTGGTAAAAATATTTTTAACTTCTTAGCACACACTTCTAGCTTTGTATACACATACATAAGCTTATAAAAAAGCATATGCATTTTGTGTGATATATTACCATAATGTGCAAGTCAGACGCAAAATACGCTGATTACATGGAATTGCAAATTCCAACAGAAAAATGTTTAATAAAGAAATAATAATAAAAAACGTAAAGAAAACAAAATGTTTGTAGAAGTATGGAGCAAAAAATCCCATAATTTTTTTTATTTTAAAATACATAAGTGCTAAAAATGCCAGAATGTCCATATACATATGTATGTTTGTATGTTTGTGTGAAAATGTGTAAAAAGGACATTGGAATCGTTGTTTATTTGTAGGAAAGAAAACAAAATGAAAAGACCACAGCAAAGTGGGCTGTCATACAGAGATTATTAAACCTACAAAAACATACAGTATATACAACACCGATAGGTATCAAAAACCATTTTTTATATAGTCATAGACCTGATGCACACTCATACGTTAGCACTTTTTGGTATGTAAGTTTACACTTATACAGGGACAACCCGAATGTAAACACGTTTACGTTTAACCAAGCGCTCATGCAATGATAGTTATGCAATTATGCAAGTGCAGTTATAATCCTTATCGGGAATTAGGGTTATAGTGTAGGAGATAATAAGAAATTTTATTTTTTTTTATACTTTTTTATTATTAAATAATAATATTATAATAATAATTTTTTGCTAGAAAGCTTATTGATTGATCCTTCGGGACTCTCGACTACATTTAAATTAAATAGCAGCGTTGTCAACTTAGTGCTTTTAGCACTGAGAAAAATTTTCGAGTTAGCACGTAGTGCTTTTTTTTTGGTGCACTTGGTGGCACCAAATTTCAAATGGTAATAAAAAGTTTTACCAAAAAGTAATAACGCAATGAAAGAGACCTACACAGCTTAACTCCGGCTCCTAACGGCAGACACATTAGTTAGAGCAGTTTTTTAGAGTATAAATATTCATAACCAGCCGCTAGCAATGTTATGAGGTGACGTCGTTGTTAAAAATTGTCAGATGGTCGAGCCTGAGATTGAATCGAAGATCTCTTGGTTTGTAGGCGGATGTTTTACCTATCGTATCACAGCAGAATAAGTTTTTAAACTTAAAAATAGTAAATATTAAATTTTGCTTATCTTGAGAATGGTAATAGTGGAAGTTTAGATCTAGGTGACTTCATTGCCAATCATCAGTCAAAAAGTATCCGTCATTAGATAAGTAAGCATAGCACCTCCATTATGCGGTAAGTCTTGATTTTTGAATTTTAGTAACAGTTTACATATATATAACAAAAATACAAAATACCAAAAAAATATGTAACAGTAAATATTTTTTTTTAACAATTTTTGCTTTAAAGAAGAAGCATTAAATAATTAAATAGCTTTACCATATAATTTTTAAGATGAAAGACGATTTTTTTCAAACTACAGAGGCTGTGATATTCAAGTAGCGAGTAGTGTATTATTATTATTATTAAAAAAATTTAATACGATGTGAAATGGCACGTTATGGTCTGTCTAGAATTTGTTTAAAAAAGAAAAGTTAAAACTTATACTTTGTTAAAAAAAAAAAATATATAATTCGCATATTTCATTTTTTCGCCTACAAGCAAAAGATCAATATTTTTTTCTCATTTGGAGTATTAGTTTTTGAGACGTAGTAATTCCGATGGGAATAGGACCAGTGACCTACCAAACTTGAGTAAGTTCGAGTTAAAAAGATGATGCGCATTTTGATATGACACTCTAAATTAAAAGCACCGCTGATGTGACGAACTGAGATTTTTAATGATGAACGATAACAGGATATCGTTTTTTCGCTGAATGGTTTTAGTTTTGTTAATAATACAGTAACGTATAACAGGCCTACTATGACAGGCCTACTAGGATAGAGTTACTAGATCCTCCTATCGACTTACATAGCTCTAACCTAAAATAGTTAAAGTTTGCATTTATGATCATTTAATACTTTACAAATGGGTGTTCAAAATTGAGATATCATTTTAGTTTTGCTGCCATTTTTATTTCTACTTTTAATTTCCATTCAAAATTTTTATTTTCAGATTCTAAATAAATTACAGTTAGTTAATATGAAACGTTACACTAAGGAACAACGTGTTTTTGTTATGAAATAATTTCTGGAAAATGGCAAAAGCTTTCAAGATGTAATTAGTAAATTTAGAACAAAATTTGGTAGAGAAAATGCTCCAAAATATCGTGCAATCAAGCTGATGGTTGATAAATTAGAAAAAGCTGGATCCGTTCATGATAACAGAAACAGAATTTATCAACGTAGTGGTCGTTCAACCACAATTCTGAGCAAAGGTGTTGAAGATGATACAAAAACTTCCATTTGGAAATGCGATTACGGTCAATGGAAATCGCTACAGGGAGATGATACGAAGCTTTTTGTGATGGAAAATTGATGATTTAGGCGTAGATACCAACGATTGACAACAGTTTATGGAAAAACTTGATTGATAACTTTGGTAGAAGATTGGGAGCCTGCTGAGCCAGTAGGGGGGTCACTTGACCGACATAATTTTTCATTTTTAACCGGAATCTATTTGTAATAAACTGAAATAAAAATACTTTTAATATCTGAAAAAAAAAATTATTTTTAATTAAAGTTAAGAAAGAATACTGATTTCTCCATTTAAAGCCTATTTCCAAAATTGCAAACACTTTACTTCTCTCTACTGATTTTTTTTTTTTTAATAAAAAAGAGATGAAATCAAGATGACATTTTGCAACAGGCAAAAGGAGTTGTTTTCGTAAACACAGAACCCGTAAGTAGGACACACAAAAAAGCACGATAAATCGTTTCCGTACTTACATCAAAATACATAAAATGGGCGTACTAACAAACAGCCACCTGAACATCGTAGAATACTATGGACTACATATATAAAGTAGCCCATGTTAAAGTACAAATATCATTAATATTTAAGATGATTTTATTTTTTATTCTTTTACTACAATGGCATATAACTACTACAGTTACTAGAATATTAACGTAATTATAAACTGAAAAACGTACGCTGACAGGAGAATATTGTAGATATTTTTTGGAATGAGAAAGCAGGAAAATCCTATTTTTAACACAAACATACCTCGTTTGCAGTTTTCCAAATAAACGTTGTAGTATAAAAGTGAATGAAAAATAGTGAAAAACGAATAAAAAAAACTTTATATACCAAAGGAAATGTTTTTTTATATGAAAAAATCTGTTTTCTCCAGTTTTTCTTCATCATCTCTTTCATGTTATATTTTTTAATGTATATAATTAAATTAATTACAAGGTTATTAAGGCGTTATAAAAACTACTTTGTACCAATTCCGTCTTTACTGTTGATTATGTTTGCTTTTATTGAAAACATTAGTTACAGAATGGATAAATTTGTTTTTGAAAAATAAAAAGAAGTAAAAGAATTAAAAAAGACATTATAAGTTGATGGCTCTAGAGTTTGTTAAGCACAATGAATTAACAATTGAAATTATTTTTTTGTCTGTAATTCTGTATGTTATCGCGTCATGGAAATAAAAGAATTCAGATTGAGGGAACAGCTTAAAAAACAAAAATAAATAAAAATAGGAATCAAGAATATCAATTATAACAAATTAGTGAATACGTTTCCTAATACTAATTGTAATAGCTAAGTTTATTGGCTTATAAAGTTATGTATATTGGAGCATAATTACAATAAACCATAGACAAAAATTGTTCTATATTTTAAATTAAGCAATTTCAATTCATTTCAACTTAATTTTTATTGAGCCTTAAAACTATATCGTATAGTTTTAAGAAACATTAGTTCGTGTATTTTATAGCTCCATGTGCTCATATAATTAGGGAAGAACACAATTTTTATATTAAACGATAAACATTAAAATTATATGGTTCAAAATATAGTAAAACTTTACATTAACTATTAATAAGCAAAATTGATATACTATGAATAAACTTAAAACTAGGGAGATCGGACGGTTATTATTCGACCGGTTTTAACCGGTTTTTTTGGCTTTGTCCAATACGGTTTATTTTTAAAATTATTTTCATTTTTCGAATACCAAATAAACCGGTTGGTTTAACACGAATAACAGGTTAATTTAAATACAAATAATTTTTATACGTTTGTATATATTTTTATTTTTTTTTGTAAGTATGATCATCGCTCAACTATTTGTATAAATTTATTTATTATTTTTGTATATATGACAACAAAGAACTTGAAAACCAAGGTAGATCGAAAAAGATATAAGCACTTGAGCAACAATAACTTCTTCCCATCTTCTGCAAATAAATATTGATTTTTTATATGGAGAATGATCAACTAGACTCATTGGAAGCGACCTACAAACGCCGAAATATTAGTTAGTGAGGTTTTTCACAGCGTAAATACCCATAAGCAGTTGCTAGTAATGTTGTGAGGTGATACCGCTGTTGAAAATTGTCAGATGGTGTGGCCTGGGATTAAACCGACGACTTCTTGGTTGGAAGGTGGGTGTCTTACCCAATATACCACAGTGAGTGTATTATTAATAGATTTATTCAAATTAAAACATTTAATTCTTGTTTTCTTAGGTACCTAAATTATAACTATAGTATATATAATAATAAACATTTATGGGCCGATTATGGATGGCAACAGAACTTCAGTTGTGTTGCCAAACAGAAACTAGAAATTTATAGTTGCCTAAAAAGCAATTGGAAATTATAAATTTTTAGTTGCCAGTTGCCATACGTAATGCAATTTTCGGCAACCATCAACGCTAAAGTTCTGTTGCCATCCATAATCGACCCATTAGTTCCATTCTCTACCAAGTAATACAACAGTAAAAACGAAATCTGCTTCAAATTTTTAATAAATAAGTTCCCTTTTTTAAAATCATCTCTCGCATGGTCTCCATTCGATTTTAGCTACGGAGGTCTGCGTATAAATGATCTTTTGAGGTTCCTTGTTGTGGTCACATCTAGACTTTATAATTAATTGTTTAGAGAAGCAGTTCTTCTCGATTTCAGTACATCTTTAAGTTTTTCTGTATACTCCATTTACTCGCTCTAATTCTTCTTCAAATTAGCTTGAATCGCTTCTCCAAAAATACCTTCATAACACTAAAGTTAGTGGCTGATAATGATTAGTACTGTAGGTACATGTTAATGAGTCTAAAAATAGCATCGGGTACAGCTAGTTGATTGAAAGAAGTCCCCCTTGTTCCACTTGGGATGTCGTGACAATTATGTACAAATGTACTAGGTAAAACCTGATGTGTTTCGCTACGCCCACCTTAATAAATATCATAAATGCTATCTTAGTTTTGTCACCTTCCGGTCAAAATCCAATCATTTGTTCTTTCCAGAAGACACTGTAGGTTCTGCTTATAGCTGTATACAGTCTTCAGACAAACACACAAATGAAAGCTGCCACGACTACTTATACAATTTCGCCCAGTTACTGACTGATGATTCGTATTGTCTATGAAGTCAATCAGACTAAATTCTAAACCTTAGTTCTAACCGTTCTCACGATATATTAAAATCAATAGTTATTTTGTATGGGAGGTACCACGTCCACTTGCCTAGCCACGCCCACTTTTCGACTAATGATTTGTATTGATAATAAAGTCATTCAGACAAAATTCAGAAGCGTATGCTTTAACCCTTCTCAACAAATACAGAGATTAACATCTAGTTAATCTGGGAAGTACCACGCCCACTTTTTGACTGATGATTTGCATTGAGTATAAAGTCATTCAGACCAAATACTGATGAGCCGTGTTCAAGATATAACAAAATAAATATATAGTTTGTATATGAGGTACCACGCCCACTTGTCCATTTACCCACACTTTTTGCCTGATTATTTGCTTCGACTACGAAGTTATTTAGATCAATTTAAGAAGGTTTTGCTTTAATAGTACTTACGATATACAGAAATTAATACTTAGCTTATATGGGAGGTACTACGCTCACTTGCTTGATAATTTGTATTGACTATGTCTAATCCCGCTCGCTTATTGACTGATGATTTGCCAAATTTAGAAAATCTGGCTGTTACCATCTTGAAAATATTAACAATTAATTATGCATTTTGTATAGGCGTGGCACCGCCCAGTCGGAATTTATGAAATTTATATTGCCTATAGTTTCTTCCAGACATAAACAGAGATAGTGTAAATATTTCAAGAAAATCGGATTAGCCGTTTAGCTGTCCATAAATCACAAACAGATAAACAAACCAACAAACAAACATACAAGCACACATTCATTTTTATATATACATAAGATGTATGTATATATGCAACCACAAAGTTCTAGTTGCCGCTTGGTAACTGAATTTCGTTTGCCATTCAAAACCTATTAAAAACAAATATTGAAATTTATATTCCTTTGAATTAATAACATTGCAGTTAGACTTCTTAAAAGGTTTTACGGCATTCTATTTCACGCTCCCAATCATTTTTATTGTTACTTTATACTTTAGATATAAATACGATGACTGCTTATTTTAGGGATTATTTCTTTCTCATTTCAATTATTCATTTACACTCTATAAGCGATGAAATATTTTATAACTTATTTTCAAGTGAATGATCTAAAAAAAGAAAATTATGCAAGAAATTAGTTAAAAGCCTTGCGGTAATACGAGTAGGAAAAATTAATATTGCCATCATTTAAATTACAAAATAACGCCTTTTATTACTTATCATCATCATCTTCACATGCCTACAAATAATCTGCATATTAACGAGTATTTTCTTAAAAAAATTATATAATTTTTTATATTTCATGATATTTTGCTAACGTTTTAAATTTTCTTCATTTCTGCCACTTACACATATACAAACATCAAAGGCATCAAAAAAAAAAAAACTGAAAAGAAAAACAGCGAATTTTCATGAATGAAAAATGAGCACTCATGAATCATATAAATATTATAAGAGTACTACATACATACATACTTACATATTTGCAATATATACATGTAAATGTGATGAGTAATATAAATGCACACATAAACACACACATTTTTCTACATACATACTCGTACATATTTGTACAGATTATTAAACAAAAAAAAAAAAAAAAAAAAAAAAAAAAAAAACGACGAATGGAAAAGGAAAATATAGGAAAACCAAAAAAACAAATTTTAGTTCGATTAAGTTCGACTATGTTATACCCTAGAACACAATGTATACCTATGTACGTATATAGGAGTTATTTATTTCATGTTTGTTGATAGAAAGAGAAAAAATTAATCGACTAAAGTTATCCATCCAAGAATAGTTTGACTATAAAGTTAATCATTTTAACTCATTACGCTTGCTTACTAAAGAACTTTATTTATTCTATTATATTTATAGACCATATTTTCAAGACATTGGGAATGCTGTCGAAATCATGAGTCCAAAATAATCAAGCACCTGCTATGGAAAACTTGAGCAACAAAATGTTGTTAGAACCATCCCGCATTGCAATCAAAATTTTACTATTTTTATGTAGTGCCAGTATTTATCTCTAATACTATATACCACTATGGAAAATTAAATTGATAACTAAACCCGCTGAACCACCATTTATTAAGATTGATTCATATAGACCAACAAGTCTTCTGTCTAACTTGTCAAAACTTTTTAAGAAAGTCTTGCTAAGCTTGTATCCTTATAAAATGAGAGCAGATGTATCACAAACCATCAATTTGACTTCAATAAAGTTTATGATAATTCATCTATGACGTCCGTATGCTACCAGATTTATGAAAATCTATTGGAATTGGAACAATTTCGATCATCTTTCGGTTGCAACACTTGTATTGTATGGACGTAATAGGTAAATTATTAAAAATATGTAATAAGTGTGGTATTAAGTGATTTCTAAAAAAATATATTAAACAAAGTGATAAATTTGTTAATTTTTTGACAAAATTTTATAAAAATTATATATTATATTTTTCTGAACAGTATAAAACCATTGAAAACGCTTAAAGCCTGTCGCCTGTGGCATCTGCCACAGATGATGTCATTAAAGACCAATGACAATCTTTAAAATTTACAGAAAATAGTGTAGAGGTAAGTTTTATTACCATTATGAAGTTTATAGGCAATATGGGGTGTTGCTTTACAACTATAGAAGTGTAAATCATAATAAAACAAAAAAATATATTTTTGATATCAATGAAACGGGTTTTGTTGGATAGGAATTTTAGGACATATTGTTTAAATTTGATTTCGCCTGGCATGTACAAGGCACAATTTGGAATACCAATTTTCAAAAACTTTTCGGAGAATATGCGTCTGTATTTCTTCAAATGCTGATGTCCAGGTTGTTTCTGGCTTATCGACGTAGACAAGTGACTTTACATAGACCAAAAAAAAAAAAAAAAATCCAGTGGGGTTAATTAATTGGACTATTATGTTGATTATTAAATGTTGATTGCCAGGCGTTCAATTGCCTCTGGTTTATCGATGTAGACAACTGACTTTACATAGCCTCAGAAGAAAATAATCCAATGAGGTTAAATCACACGATCTTGGAGGCCAATTAATTGGACGAATACGTAAAATTACTCTAATATTAAAAATTTCTTTGAGTAAATCAATTGTAGCGCGCACTGTGTGACATGTGGCTCCGTCCTGTTTGAACCACATATCGGAAAGATTAATGCCAGCTAATTAAAGTAGAAAAAACTTTTTAATCTTGTCCATATACCGTTCACAATTGATAGTAACATTCTAACCAAGGTCGTTTATGATGTAATGGTGTTTCGACAAAAGCTTGTGGATTATTCTCACTCCGAATGTGACAATTCTGCTTATTAAAGTACCTATTCAAACTAAAATGGGCTTTATCGGAGCACAAAGTTTTGAATTTTGAGGTTTGGCAAACAGAACTATTATTTTGATAAACATTTCAACAATTTGTAAGCGTTGCTCTGGTGTTAGTCTATCCCTATTGAAATGTCAAACCAAACTAAAGTTGATAGTTGATCAGCTGTTAAATCGGTTGTCAAATAAACCAGTGTTGCCAACTCAAAGTTATGAACCTCTAAAAAACGTCCAGTATTAGCACATCATTTGCATCGTGACTTACTTTTTTAGAGTGTTTTAATCATGTGGTGTTTAAGTACCTTAGGAATACATTCTAAGTTCGTCGATGTAATCAAAAGTGGTCCTAACATTCTTATTCTTTTTTTTAGTATAAACAAATCTATGGGTTTGTTGCGTATAAAATATAAACCACAAGTACAACTAAGCGTATACGCTATATGTACAAAAAAATTGTAATAAAAAAATACTCATACACACCGCTGTATATGCAGAGAAAAAATGCATAAAATCACACTTTTTCACATATACAGAAAAAAAAGCAGTTATTAACATGTATGGTAGTACATTTATAATGCATAAGCTTACTACTACTCCCTTTTTTTCTCTCTCTCTCTGTCCAACTACTATCATCTTCTACCCTCGCCCTTTTTAGTCATCTGCTTTTCCACATGTTTACACTACAACTACTATAGATTTTGTATAAGAAGGCAAGAATAGCAATAACAATAGCTACTATTCATTTTTCATACAAAAATGCTGAATTGTATTTATTACGAGCACTGTTGTTATGCTGAAATGTTGTTTACTTTTCATTCTATCGCTAGTTTGTTATTGTTGTTGTTATTTTCGTTTCCTTTATTTTATTTGCTGAATTTCTTCCATTCGCTCAATCTCTCTCTTATATTATAATAAAAATAACTTGTTATGAACATATTAAATGCATTTAAAATGTAAAGACAAGGTTGTTTTGCTTATTGTAAATGTAAATATAACATGTAAATATAACGGTAGTATATGTATGTGAGTGTATTTCTCCAATATGCATGTGTTTGCATTTTGATTGATGTAGTTTAATGCAATAAATATTTTTTGGAATTTAGATTGAATTTTAAGAATTACAAAAAGACAATTAGAATTGTTATATAGATTAATATCTTTTTTTGTGTGTCAAACCACAACTAAGCTTTTACCAGTTATCAATAGCCATGACTCAAAATAAAGAACCTTGAAACACTTTACAGTTCGTTCCTAAACACATTTTAAAGAGATAGTTTCTTGCAAAGTCGAAAGCCAAGCGAGTAACGTAATAATAATGCAATCTATTTAAATCAAATCAGAGTTCGTAAAAACATTTGCCAAAAGTTTAAGTTTTTTGAATTATCTTCACACAGTCAAGGAAAAGTCTAAATACACCCTACGATTTTAAAGTTTTAGGGAATTATTGACGAAATTTAAAAAAGATGTTATACCAATGTTTAAGGTACTTATAATTAAGATTTCCTGAAGAATAAAATAATATAGAAAAAATATAACTTAGAAGTTACTAGGGAAAAATATAGTAATTAAAATTCCTACATACAACGTGCAATTACTAATATCAAATAGAAATTTAAAAACAGAGAAAGCGCAGTAACAGTTAACTTTGTTAATTTTTTCAAGTTTACAAGCATTATAATTGAAACATTATATTGAAGTGGGCAGAGTGATAATAAATAAAGATTTTATTTGAATTTTTATCCTCGAAAATGGCAAATCGAAAAGAGATACATATTGTAGTTTGAAATATGGTAGTAAATTTCCAAAAGGAAAATAAATCATATAAAGAAATTGCTAAGACAACAAAATTCAGTCGTGCTACTGTACAGACGATCATTAGAAATTAAAACAACAATAGTGCCGAAAATTCACCACGATCTAGCAGATCTAAGAAGCTTTCGAGACGGGACTTTACCAGTATTGAGAAATTAGTCCATCAGAATTCGACAATAAACGTCCTAAAATTGGCGGAACATATCGAAAACGGTTCCAATTAAATTGTTGCTGCACGAACAACAATAAAAGTTTTACATGTCAATGGATTTCATAGCAGAATAGCATGCAAGAAGCCACTAATTTTCACAAAGAATCGTGAACTTCGTGTCGAGTTTGCTAAAGCACAAGTAGACAAGAATATGGATTTTTTAGTCGTGTTATATTTACCGACGAAAGTAATTATAACATTTGCGGAAGAATTGGCCGTACCAAAGTTTGGGGAAAACCAAACATTGCACTTAATCCAAAGAATATGGTATTATACTTACAGTCAAACATAATAAAGGCAAGTGGCTCGTTTGGCTTTATTCGATGATAATATTGACCGCTATCATTATAAAATCATATTGGAACAAATTCTGAGGCATCTGTTAATAGCTTTGGCCTGGGATACCAATAGATTTTCTAGTAATATAACGGTTCTAAGCATACTGTGCAATTTTTTCGCGCCTGACTTCTTTACTATACCTCATAATAGTTAAGTTCACCACTCCAACTATCAGAGTTAAACCCAATGCAACACATATGGTACATTTTTTACGAAAATATGACATTAGTAACCGTGAAACATTAAAGACTGCCCTTATACGTGCATGGGCCGAAATAACACCCTTTATTACAGAGAATTTGGTGACATTAATGCCCCGTCGTCTTTAAGTAGTTATTAATGCCAAAGGTGGATCAAAAAAGCATTGAAAGTAAAATTTTTATTTTCTATATACAAAATTTTTAAATAATAATTTTTTTTAAGCTGTATGTAGGCTTTTGCCCTATGAATTTTTAATATTTTTGTTATTGTTATTTTTATTATGTAAATGATTTACTTTTTCATTTAATAAATAAACTTATATACTAATGCCTTAAATATTTAACATTTATTTAATTTTTTTTACAAACTCTCTAAAACCTCTAAACCAAAGGGTGTATGTAGACTTTTTTTCTTGACTGTACATACATGCTGAATACTTGTGGAGGTTAGCAATCAAGGAGACACCGTAAGTGTTAAAGGTTATCGACTCAATGTGGCCGCTACGGCTGGCTCTTTGCAACATGTGCAATAACTCTTCGAATGTTGATTTCAAGGTCTCTGTTTGTCTCTCTATCTATTGTCTCTGCTTATCAACGTAGACAAATGACTTTACATAACCGCAAAGAAAATAATCCAATAGGGTTAAGCCACACGATCTTGGTTGCCAATTAATTGGACTATTACTAGTAAATCAATTGTAGCGCACGCTATGTGGCGTGTGGAACCACATGTCCTGATACCAGCTAATGGAGGTACGAAGATATTTCTAATCATGTCCCTATACCGTTCACTATTGACAGTAACATTCTAACCATCATAGTTTTTGAAGACTTATGGACCAATGTCTCCGCTAGCCCATAAAGTGCGTCCGTCAAACAGTAATTTTCTGTGGATATAATGGTGTTGCGACAAAAGCTTGTATTATCCTCAATCCAAATGTGCCAATTCTACTTATTTACGTACCCATTAAACTAAAAATGTTTGTTTTCCTTTTCTCCTCTAGGGAGCCTTCTAGGCTTTCCACAAAGCATCCATTGCTTTGTTTAAATTTCATTATTCAAGTTGATTTTTCAAGCTACGAGTAAGTAGTTGATTAATCCACTGTAGCCTCTTTCATATGATTGTATAGTGGTGTATATCCTTGCTAATTGTCGGTGATCTTTATTTTAGCATTGTAATTTTTCTAGCAGTAGGTGGCGTTTTTTTCTGATCAATCATCTGATGTTTGTCATCATCGCCAGAGTTAAAGCTGGAAGGTCAGGTGGGCTTCTTTATTTTTCAGATGGAGTTGTCTGGAAGGAAGTTGAAGTCTCTTTATTGAACACTCGAAACCAAAATTAAGTTTTTTCGTTATGTTTTCCGCTGAGCAGTAAATCTGGATCGCTTGTGGTGTTATGCATGCGCTCTAATTACTACACCAACAAAATTAAGTTTTTTCGTTATGTTCTCCGCTGAGCATCCAACCTGGATCGCTTGTGTTGTTATGCATGCGCTCTAATTACTACACCACGCCTCCCCCATCTAAATCGTTTGCTTTTTTAAATTTGTGAACCCATTTTTTTGATTTCGACACTAATTTGTTTTCCAAAGTTCACTTAAAAAACAACCAAATTACATGTATTGCTTATCTCTGTTAAAGCAACCTACCTGTTCCATAATATTCTTTCAAAAGAGACTTTTTATATCGCTTTCATAATAACATTTGACTTATTACAACTGTTTCAAACGTTTCCGTTACTTTACTACTTACCTCAAACTGATGGTAATTTGTGAATTTCCTCGAATCCGGTTGCCTATTCAATCATGTGACTATCATGTGAAATGCATGTACCTGCATGAATGATTGAAGAGTGTGTTAAAGCACTCGTCAGATGTGCTTTGTACAATTTCAATTATTTTTGGATGTCCTTTTACATTTAAAGTTGATTTTTTTTCAACATTTTGCTCCAATAAAGACCACAAACACCCATTTATCCGCTTGTTATTTGGATATTAAACCCATATCTACACCCACTTCCATAAAAATTGTGTTTGTTATTGTATTGCAGAGAGTAAAACACATTTTCAATTTTTCACGTAACGAAAATAAATGTTCGATTGATAAACATTTTCAACAAATTGAATTTAAATGAAGCCAATAAATGGATCCCTTCCCTTTTTGTCTTTGTGTCATTTTTCACGTTTTTTTTAAACCTTTTTTCGTTTCTTTCAACAATCCTTTTTAAGTAGACGTACAGAGAAATATGTCATAAAATATTTAAAGAAAATTTAAACATTTAAATGTTTTGTAAATTTAAAAAGCCAATGATTGTTATTTTCAATGATTTTATAGGCTATAAATAAACTTGTTTTAAAACGTCAAAGGACCATCCTTATTGGCGTATGATATAATCTTTGTTGCTTTGCTGTAAAAGTCAATGATCTTGATTTTTTTTTTGAAATCAATATTATTAAAAGTAACATTCTTAAAAACAAAATAATAAAAGAAATTGTGTGTACATGCTTGTTTTCTGGTTTTTTATTGCCTTTGGAGTATACATATTAACATTGACCAAAACAAGGAGGATTTTATGATAATAATCACTGATACCCAAGACACTTTAAAAAGCTGTTATATTTCTTAAAATATTTTCTAAGAATTTATAGCGATATTCTCTAGAATAATAAACACAAAAACTCCTATTAATTATTAACTAACGCTATTGCTATTATAAAGGAAAGTAATGCGGATAATTCATCGAGAAATTTGCCAAATTGAAATGCCTCTAACGAAACTTTTCAATTAGATGTTAATAAGATAATTCATTTTGCTTACGGTTAGGCATACTTCAACTTTGACTGAAGTAGAGGTTAGCAATATCACCATTTACTGAACGTTTAATGTTTTATGATTGAAAAAAATACAGATTCACAAGTTCGACAAGAAATGCTCAGATCAATAACATTTAAATTCACAACTGCTTCCATCTGGAGGTAGTAAATTTAGGAAAATTTTTGGTATTTTTTGCTACTTAATGCACAATATTGACTGAAATTTAAAATTATTTATATAATTTATTTAGTTATTAATATAATTAGAATAGCACAACACGATTATTATCCTATAAATTAAAGTGTTAATGAGAACTATAATAACAGTAAATTCATATTCCGAATACAAACTAATAAATTCAATAATTAAAAGCAAATATGAAAGAAGTTTCAAAAATAAAATAATAGTTAATAAAATAATAATCAAATAAATAAATAAATTAATTAATCAAATAATAATTAAAAAAAAAAATAAAGTAATAATAATAAAATAAAAATTGACAATAAAGTGATTAAAAAAAATAATAAATTAAAAATTTAACAAAAAAAGTGAAAGAAAAATAATAAGAAAAAAATGTAGATTAAAATTAAAGCTAGCTAAGAAATTTTCGCAGTTCATTTCTAAACCGATTTGCGTTGCTAATCATCTGAAGTTGAGTTGGTAATTGGATCCAGAGACAAATGCTGTGAATGAAGAACTGACGCTGTGAGGAGGATAGTCTATATATCAGCTGAATTAATCTTCTTCCCCTTACAGATCTGACAAATTTCAAAGCCTCAAACAGATAACTCGGTTGCCGAGAGGTCAATATCCGATGGAGGAAGATAAGATTCCTAAATCTTAGTAGATTTCCAAAGTTCATCTGGTTGATCTGATATGAAAACCGGGAATTGGATCCACGTGGTCCTATATCATAGATGTATCTCGCTTGTTATTGTAAGCTATCCTTATCACTTGCAGAGCAGTTCGCATAAATTTCACAGCCATACAAGAGAACAAGCAAGAGGTAAGTATTAGCAAGCAGAGTCCGTACGCCGATAGGCGTTGAACGCTTGACTGCCCAAACTAAACTAAACTCGCCCAACTACAGTGGATATATGATTGAACCATGACTGTTTACTATTGAATATAACGCCAAATTCTTGTAGAAACTTACAAATTCAACAATATCATCATCAATTTGTATGCTTATTTTATCGCCTAGATTTAAATTATTATTACTGATACAAATGCGTTGTGACTTGGCTGGATGGTTGATGCATAGTCCATTTTTCGCAGCCCATTTACTAATACTCACCAGATCGCTGTTGATGTTAACCAAAAAAGAACGAATATCATTCACTCTTCTACTGTTAAAAATCTGTACATCATCGGCATACATTTGTACGCCGCAGTGTTCAATCATATCAGGCAAATCATTGATATACAGACAAAATAAAAGAGGTCCGAGAATTGAACCTTGCGGAACACCTCTGCTCACATTCAATGTCCCTGAATATTCACTATTGAATAGTACAGTCTGAGATCGGCCAGCCAGATAGTTGTTCAGGAGTTAAAAGCTGACGGTGAAAAATAAAAACTTTTTAGTGAACTCGTCGAAATTGCATGGTAGACTGTATCAAAGGCCTTACTATGATCCAAAAGTACTAAAAAAGATACCAAGATTGGCACTAAAATTATCGATTATGTTTGTAGGAGCTGTGATACAGCTCTAGGTGCAGGAACAAAACCAGATTGCCTAAGAGATAAAAAATTTGATTGGAAGAGGAGAATAGCAATAGGCCTAAAGTCGTTATTTTTCTTTGGAATGGGAATAATCTTAGAAAGCTTCCAGCCCTCAGAAAAAACAGATTTTGTGAGTATATAGTTGAATAAAGGAGTAAGAAATGGTAAGAGTCTGGTATAATAACCCTCAGAAAGGTCGGATTTATTCCATCAATACCGATAGTCCTAGACTTAACTGCATAAAAGCTCGACATTACCTCATACTGGATCACACAACGAAAGCTAAATGGGTTTTCAACGGAAACAGAACACAAATCAGCATATAAGTTGAAAGAGGATTAAGGAATATTAATATCCACAAACAGAGCTGCTTTTCTGTCCTATTCCAATCTTGCGGATTTCCCTTCATTTTGATCCGCTGTCTACCGCTGAGGAAAATTTTCTTCTATAAAATGGTCCTTCACATCATTAAGAGAGTAAATTCGGGGCCAATAAATAGTCTCCAATTGTCGATTCATAAGATCAACATCTAAGCTACTCATATCTCGGTATGTGCAATACGTAGCTTGTTTTGCCATGCTTATATCGTAAGTGAAAAATATTAAATCATGGTTCGAGAATCCTGCCGCTAATAATTGATCATACAGTAACACTTTAGACTTATCATTCACAAATATCAAGTCAATTATATATTAATTTCTTCTTCTTTTCATTATTAGAAGTTAATTATATCAAGAGTCAATTTGATTTAAGAGTTTCGTGCCAAACTCTATAAAATGCCTTAGAAATATTTAGATACATATATGTATGTAAGATATATGCATATTTCTCGCAACATTTCAAGCGGAACAGGGGGGATTCCTCCCAACCAAAGATCAGCACCAAATTATATTTTTCAAACTCATTGAAAGAGACCTTCAGTATAAAGCCAGCTCCAAACTTCAAATGACAAGTTTTAGACAAGTTTTTCATAGCGTAAATACTCGTAACCAGTGATACCGCTGAACAGTAGTTCCACTTATATAGAGTCAGCGGCCAAAAATAACTCCATCTAGAATATCAACGTAAAGCGTTGTTCACTGTATTGTACAGTTGTGGAAATTAATTATTATTAAAATGATTGTGGTTGATGCCTAAATATACCACCACTTTTTCCCCTTGGAAGTAAAAATGTGAGATAAATGGTCCGCCAAATAATTTTTTTTTTTAAATGCTATAAAAAAAAACTACTGAATATTTTCTCAAATTTCTTTTTTTATTTGAAAGTACAATCCTTCCGGTTAATAATGAAAAATAATTTCATTCAAATGCTGGTTGCCTTGGCTGGCCATTCAGTAGCCTACACGATCGGTCCAATTTTTAAGCACATTATCGATTGTGTGCACCAATGTGTATTTCACCAATGGCTTCACAAATATTGTTCTTTAAAGCGTCAATTGTCTCTGGCTTGTTGGCGTAACACTTATCTTCGACGGCACCCCACAAATAATAGTCCAACGGTGTCAAATCGCAGCTCCGAGGTGGCCAAACGACATCAGCTCTGCGGCTGATAATGCGATCTTCAAAAACAGGGCGCAAACCATCGAGTGTAGCTTCGGCTGTGTGGCACGTAGCGCCGTCCTGTTGAAACCAAATGTTGCTAATATCCTCCTCTTCAATTTTTGTGAACGAAAATTCGTTCAACAGGGCGCGATAACGATCTCCATTGACTGTAAAGAAAAATGGCCCAATTATGCCTCTGGGCCAAAATCCCCACCAAAGGGTGTATCGTCTTGGGTGTATCGGCTTTTCAATGTATGCGTGCGGGTTTTCTGTGCCTCAAATGCGACAATTTTGCTTGTTTACATACATTACGACGCACGAAATATTTCCCAGCGTTGTTCAAGCGTATACACAACCATATTCGTTTAGCGGAAGGATAAAACTAATTATCTGTCAAATCAGACATGAGCTAAGTGTTACCATTCACGAAATAAGCACTAGTTGAAAATAAAACGTTAGATGGCGGACTCTTTAGTATATGGTGGACCATTCAAAAGTTTAAATTTCAAAATGTAATAAAACAAAAACGATTTAAAATTTTGCCAAATATATTTTATTCTTGTGAAGTACAATTGTTCCGGTTAGACATTAAATATTATTTCATTCATATGGCTGCCGCGGCTGGCCTCACAGTACCCCATTCGATCGGACCAATTATCGAGAACTTGTTCGAGTATATGGGATCGTATTTCAGCAATGGCATCACTAATAATGGCCTTCAAATGCTCAATTGTTGCAGAGTTACACCATTCTCATGAAAGTAATTATCGTTCAAATCAATACCATGAAGAGCGGGCACAAAAAATCGGTTATCATAGTGCGATAGGTGTCTCCATTGACCATAATGTTTGCGAAATATGAAATATGGGCCAATGATGCCTCCGCTCCACTAGCCGCACCAAACACGACCATGTTTGGGTTATTTGAGCCACAAATACGGCTATTTTGTTTATTAACGTTCCACCAAGATGAAAATGAGCTTCATCCTAAAATATGATTTTATTTTTTTATTTTTTTTGCAATTTCCGACCAATTGTCTTTGTTTTGGAAATAAATTTTCAATAAATCCCAGTCTTGCACAATCGTAAATCGATCCATTTCGTTCAGTGGAGATAATATACTGAATTTTGTGACAGAATAGAATAACATAAGTATTGCCAAATTCGAATAACCGCTGGTATGTATCTATTTATTTTAGGAAACCTTTTACCATTGTTCTGAATTTTGGAGTTTGTACGAATATTTCGAAACTAACAGTTTTTTCAAACTTGCTATTACTAAAAGATTTTGTAAGATCTGCCTTGAATGACAGAAATCGTTTTGCACTGTTATATTTAAGGCTATCCTTTTGTGTCTTTCACTTATTTTTAAGTTTCAATTTTAAATTTACTTCACATGTTTGCTCACAAGCAACAAATCTTCAATTTTTTTTTCAAATTTCTCTGTGCTGACTGATTTGTTTTGTATGTCCAAAAACCTTTATATATCCTTTTAAATCATTTTTTTTTTGTAATATTATACAAAAATTTTTACACATTTTATACACATTTTATACCTAAAAATAGCTATTCTATCAGCAAGAAATCCTTTCCTTCTTAAGTAAGCCTTGAGATTTTGTTCTACTTTTCGTAGTGCAAAGCTGACTATTACGATGTTATACGAAATAGAAATATACGAAAACAAAGAAAAATCTTGAAAAAAAAACTGGCAAATTTTTGTGATTATTTTCAACCATATAATCACATATTTATACGTGTTCTCTCAGCCATTTGTAATAATAAGCCATGATAAGACCATAACAAGGGAAAAAATTATGGATAGTTTTCACTAACTAAATGCATTCACAGCACTATGCAATTCTATGTTATCCTCCAAACATTGGAGTTCATGTTTTAAAGAAGGCACCAAATTGTTGAAAAATTACTATAAAAAGAATTCAAAATGAAAATCCCATACAAGTCATAAACAGACTCTGGCACGTTTCATAAACATGTTTTATCTATGGCAGAGAAAATGAAACATGTTAACTGATGTCTACATACTACATATTGATACAATTAAGGTATTTTTGGCTTAAAAGCAAAGTGCTGTAAAGCATGCTAAACGATTATGGTTGTTAGGTTGGCGTTGTTGGGATAGCATAATTATGATAAAAAACACTTTTTATTTTATATTATCTCATGGGCCAAGCACTTGGCACTTTTGTAACCCTCAAACAGTTGGTATGTAGAATGAAAAAGCGAAAGAAGTAGAGAAAAGTGCTGAAAAGTTTAACATTTTGATTAAGAACAATAAAAGCATTTCAATTGTTTGTCATCACAAAATGAAATGATTTCATACCTTATCAACTCTGCTTCCTTTATAATAATGTTTGGCTATGCATAATTATTGTGACGGGAGTGTATAAATTTCATATCTTTAATGCATATGCACATGCATATGTTTTTATGCACAAATAATATGTAATATGTTACATGTCAGAAAGAAAAAACAAATTAAATTACATATTACATACATACTGATGTAAAAGCAAAATGAGATAAAAGCGATCCACTTTCCAATATGAAAAAGAAAAAAGTAAAAAATCGTAGAAAAACTTCATAATGACAACGAAAATGTTTGCAATACATGTCCATGAATATTGTTATTGCGGAGAGAATAACTTATAAATTCAATTTATTATAAATTATTATAAACAAGTAAGAAAATTATTATGGGCCATAGATGCAGATATGATACCCTACACTATAATACACTCTTTGGAGAGCTTATTTTAATTAATTTGGTACAATAATGGGATCTTATTTGGTTTTAATTCATATGACATCGCCTTCCTATTAAAAAATATCTTATTTATTACAATTTTAGGTACAAGCAAATACGGCAAAATGGAAGTTTTAAACAATTATATGGTCCGGCTTGTTATACTTGGGAATTTTAGAACTATTATTTTATAGTACATTAGCTAACACGAGCGTGCTTCGCTACCCCCGTCTTAAATATTACCTTAACTGCTATCTTAGTTATAATTTTTGTTACCACTTTTCCCCATTTTTTTTCCCTTCCTTGTAAAAATGTAAAAATAAACGGTTTTACGGCTTTTTAGCAGTATAAAGTCTTCAAACAAACACATGTTTGTTATTATATGTATAGATTGCTTTTACCTGGTGCACAATGCGTTGTCCCATAAACCAAAATTAAAAAATTACTCACCACGGATTTTAATAAAATTGTGTATATTTTTGAAAGGTAATAATCCCCTGAATAAAATATTCTGCTGCTTCTATAAATTGTTGCAAGAGGGCACCAAACTCAACTAATCTATAATAAAAAATACTGTGTAAAAAAATTTATTTTAGGTGCTTCAGAAAAAAGCTGTTAAAACTCTATTTGTTTAAGAAATTTTTAGAAATTTGGTTTTTTAATTACTGTACATAAAAAATAGCAAAAAGTTTTAAATTTTGTTTATTGTTTTAATTTTTTTTCTCCACTGAAAAACGCACTTATTTCAATAATAAGTTTAAATTTACCAAACTTTGAAGGTGATGGTGCGAATTATAAATTACTATCGATTCTTATCAAAAAAAAAAAAAAAAAAATCGATAGTCATGGCGTTTACGTCTTTTTGGCGGTTATGGCTCTATATAATATGTGCTGTCAAAAAAAAAAAAAAAATAAAAGAAAAATAAAATAAAATAAAAATAGAAAAATTACACCAAGTTTGTCTTACAACTTAAAAAATTTTGAAATTTTAAAAATATATAGTGTAGAGAATTTTTCATAAATATTACTAATTAACCCAAAAATAATTAAATTTATTATTGAAATTTAAAATTTGCAGTAAAATATGTATTTTTGTCAGATTGCAATACATTTTTAATTTTTTTAAATTCACAAAATTGTTATTTGGAATTTATTTTTTTATATCAGTAATTAACTCACAACTCTGTGCTACAGAAAACCCGTTATTATTAAAAAATTTAAATGAAAAAGACCTTATTTAAAATAGTTTTTGTTTGTTTTAAGTATATGTGGATGATGAGGGTTATACCTATATTTAGCCCCAATAAGTGTCTGCACGAAATTTCATATATCTACGATGACTCCTTCTATTTTTGTCCATTCGCTCTATGGGATCAACGCACTGTGCGGTGTGCTTTGCGCAATACGCTCAGTTATTCACTAGTGATACATATAGCCCACGAAGATATTGAAACTAAATTTAGAGACTTCTACTATAACAGTTTTAAAGATATATAAAAGTTAATGTTTACTATGTATATTCCACCCATTTTTTGACTAATATTTCGTAATGTCCACGAAGTACTTAAGACCAAATTCAGAAACTTCCCCCTTAACCCTTTGTAAGATATGCAAAAACTAATCAATGCTTAGTTTGTATATGAGGTACCATGCTCACTTGTTCAATTCCACCCACTTTTTGACTAATAATTTGTATTCACTATGATGTTATTCAGACTAAATTCAGAAACTTTAGCTGAAACCTTTCTCAGGATAGAAAAAAATCAATATTTATTCCGGATGGGAGGAACTGGGCCCAGTTATCCATTTCCGTCCACTACTTGATTGATGATTTGTATTAATTACGAAGTCATTTAGACCAAATTCAGAAACTTCCTCTCTAAACCTTCTTAAGACATAAAAAATGAGTTTTTAGTTTGCATGGGAGGTACCATGCTAACTTGTCTAATTCCGCTCACTTTTTGACTGATGATTTGTATTGACTATCATGTTATTCAGATCAAATTCAGAAAATTTTGCTTTAACCGTTTTCAAGATAGACAAAAATGTCTTTATGTCGACTAGCCTAGTGTTTTAGGCGTTGCAAACATCATCAATTTAAATACCTTTTCATTTGAATTCCATGAAATATTCTTTAAATTTTACAATAATTCTGGACTAAATTGCCTTGTTTGGATCGAAATAAAATGAAATTTTGACCTTAAATTAAAATTTTGAGTTTTGGCTATTTGACTAATAGCTCTTATAGTTGAATCTTCCCCGACAGAAAACAAATAGCCTTAAGTCCTCAAAAGCCGAGCAATGGTAAAGAAGATAATTCGTGGACTCCTTTAACACGCCACTATTATAACTCTTACAGAAATCATTATATGGGATATCCAGACTTTGTGCATGTCCATCATGTCAGTTATAGTTCCTATAAGGTTTCTAACATGTGGTTTGGGCAATACTTGCACTATCTTAGCTCAGTTAAAGGTCTCTCGATATCTTATACAGAGACATCCGTAACATATGAAAATCTTCGATGTGCGTAGGCCGGTAATATTGCGTATACTAAGCTGCAATATTTATTATTATGATATGGTCTGTCGAACACTACTTCAAACCGTTAGTTTTTTAAATACGTCATATAATAAGATGAGGTTAAATAAATAAATTATTCCAAATGGTAAAATGGTGGGTAATTTTTAAGAAAGGGGTCACAAAAAATATTTGGTGAAGTTTATTTGCAAAAAGTTTGAGCGTAAATAAGAGTTTACAGTCAACGTAATTGGCTGATGGTAGGGTTATTCCGTATTTTTCCTAAAACGATGATAATAAGGTTGTACTCATCTAGTACCAAAAAACACTGGAGTGAGTTTGACATTAAACTAGGATTCGGTGATACAGTTTTTGTTTTCTATTTGGAATACATTTCTTTTTTGGTTTTAAAGTATACATGGAGATTTCTAAGAAAAACGATTGGTGTTGTTTTCAGCATATAGGTGGTTGCAAGTTCTAAAATAGTTTGATTGTTGTCTTTCCATGGCGGCTTGTTTCTGCCCAGAATCGGTTTGTTTTTATAAATAAAACTATTAAAAGAAGTAGTACGCTGTGCTAAATTTTGTAAAAATTTTACCAAAATGAACATAACTATCTATAAAAACAGCGTATTCTACATTGTTGTGTAGGGAATCAAAAAGACGTGTTTGACTGATAGCAAAACTCTTACTTCAATATTTTTTTTTTTAATTTTTACATATGTATGTAAATGGTAGGCTTTTAACAACAGCAGAAGAACAAGTAACCAGATAGTGTGACCACTTACGGGAAACGCTAATTCGACCCAAACAACAATCAACAGCGATCAATCAACTTTTTAGCCCGATAGTACCACTCAGAATTAACTCCGGAACACACCCAAATT